>DWEC01003858.1:0-10270 GCA_018245735.1 Microceris miodesmiata | reverse complement strand
CTGTCGCGTTTCGATTTATAGCGGGCCGCGGCGGTCCGCACTCGGGTTACAAACTAGAAATAAAAAGCTGATCATTTGCGTGATGTTACTAAACGTTCGTGTATAACTGCGTCTTGTCTGTACGTTTTCTATATTCATGTGACCAGACAAACACACATACAGCCAGTTAATTTGACCAAAGATTTGAATGATAATTAGAATTTAATTATTATTATATTTATTATTTAAGAAGTCGTTCTAATCATTGATATTAATAAATATTGAGGTGACATTAAATTGGAGTAACAATGAATGTAACAGAGCTCAATAGAGAGAGTGCTCAATGTAAAGGAGAATAGTAAGGATTGAAGAAGATCTACAGGTAGAATGGTCGAGTAATGTTTACGGTGCTGAAGATGACGATGACGATGATGACGATGATGATGACGATAAAGAAAAAGGAAATATTGTTGGTAAAGACAAAAAGTCAATTTCAAGTAACACGTAATTAATTAGTTATCATGTTAATATAGTTACTAAGTTAATAAAGTTAGTAAAAAAATACCTAACAAGTAAGAATAGTAACATGTCAGAAGATAACGCAGTTCATACTTTTGTGGTAAAATTGAGAACGGTTAAATTTATTCAGCCTCTCGAACTACTAGTTCGTGACATCTTAAATTGTTTTATTACATTAAAAACCTTCGGGTCTGTAAAAGTATAGAGACATTTGGTATTTCCTGCTTTCTGCCTACCTCGTGAGCAACCTGACTTGAAGATATGTATTTTTCATTACAGGTTTCCATATAAAATGTTTTACATGATACCCTCGTATGTGTGGAGGGTGCCAGAAGCCGCGGGCGTAGACCGAGCGTGAAATAAACTTAGTATATTTATGACCCCCGTCTCGGCCATCTCGTCTCGTTAGCCAACGGGTACGCGACTGAAATGCGACCCTTAGAACTTGATACCTCTTTGTAGACGATGTTAATTTGAGCATTGGTTGTTGCACATTTTATACTTGTATGTTTTAAAATAAATTTCTAGCCTTTTTATTCTTTTGACTCATTATTGTTATCATCTGACATCATTAAATAAATTAATATTCCTAAATTGACATAATTTTGCAAAATTTTACTGTCACTAAAATTACACTAATAATTATTATTTAGTGTAATTTTAGACAATAAAATACCGCAATTAGAAATGGTACTTCAATATGAAAATTGTTACAGACAATTAAATCGATCAATTTTGTATTAAAACTGCTATAACAATAGCGAATATCAGTCGGGATACTAAATCGGCAACTTTTATTTAATCATTAAGATATACCAGTATCAAATTGTTATTGCTATCTTTTAATGATTAAATAAAAAAATTAAAAATCAATAAAGTAGTGATTGAGTTATGAAACCCAGACAGTTCGATCCTCGGTTTTAAAGATCACGACTCGTCGTAGACAGATTCGATACTACGCTATCTGTCTTGGGTTTTTATTTTGTTTTACATCACCAGATACGATAAGTCGTGACGAACTGTGGCGCTCTCTTTCTTACTCTACGTCGTAATTCACGGCGAGTCGTCGTTTAGGTTTCTTTCTTAAGCGATACTTTTCTGTACGTGAGACCGTCTGCGGCCTGAATGTGTCTCTCAATAAATATTTCCCCATAGTCTGCTGCGTATAAAGGGCACCGCTCGCGAATAGGGTTGATATATTCGTATGTACAGTATCGCAATTACGAAATTTGCAAGAATGCTTTAGAGCGCTAAAAACGGGGGAAGTTGGTAAATTCTTTGTCCATATTTGCAATGTCATATTATGCATTGTATTGCTTTACATGCCAATAAATTGGCAATTGATGGTGATTAAAAAAAATATAATGATAGGGTACATTGTTTGTGGTCATTATTGTAAGAAAAACATTAAATATTCTTTGACTGAAAAACTACTCAGCATTCTATGCTGCTCTTTAAGTTTTATACATGTATAATTTAAATGTATATCTAATCTAAATGAGTTTTGACTCTCTAGAATCTAGATGACATTAAAATTAGTTTTGATACTTTCCTTCATTGTTTCTTTATTTAAACCTACTTTGTACATTTCGGTAGTCCCAATAGATGGTTGCGAATTATCCATTAACGTATTAAAATTAAAGACCCATTTGTAAGCGTAACTGGTGAAACGTGGAAGCGTACTACAACTTCTCTGCCTAATTCTTTAGGGATGACAAGCGTGATGTTACATACGTATCAATTTGCTTGGAAGTGTTCCAAGTACTGGCAGCCCTGAAGTTAATATCTGTATTTATCGCACCTGTATCGATGCATCATCACTGCCGGGCAATCGGATCCAATCGCCGCCATTTTGTTTTACTGCCTCATATCAACCACCCGGTACGCGCTTGTAAATATTTTATCGTCCGTCCTCAGGTGTGGCAACACTGAAACTTGTATTATAGGTTTTTATGGCCCAATTTGTATGAGTCATTTTGTAAACAAATATATAATAGCTGTATAAGTATATACGTCTATTTGCATTTCTGTATTGTTTAGGGGTGCCATAAGAGGGAGGGTTAAATGAAAATTGAGCCAATATTTAGGAGTACCATGTTTTGTGCTTAATAAATTGTCATATCGACAATTTAAATTAAAACTTAACTCAGTTTTAATTATCAAACAGAAGTGATGGAATATTTAATCGATTTAGTTATTTGTTCGTTTTTCGTTCGTTCGTCTACTAGTTTGCTAGGTCGTTCAGTCGCTAGTTCGTTCGGTCGAAACAAACAAACAAACGATAGAGCGAAGGACGCTCTATCGTTTGTTTATTTCCACTTTATTTTTTTACACAATAGCCTGTTGGCATTTTCTGCCATTTACGCTCGGTAAACATATTTACTGCTAATTGTTTTTTGCATGTTATGTCACGCCTGTATTTCTACGAAGGGGCAGGCAGACTAGTGTAGTGCTGTCCCATGTTTCGCCAATTACGTTTACGGCACACCATGGAATAGGCGATGAGCCTAGATCGAGAGTCCGAGCGATTGCTAGGTATGTAAGATACCCAATTATTGCAGACTCGGAGATCAAACTCAGAACCGCTAGCTTAGGAGTCGCTTTGCCACCACTCGAACAACCAGACTGTCTATTTTTTAACAACAACGTACAAAATATATATAAAAGGATTTGAGTAATCCATCGTACACAAACATTTTGTTTCTTGGGAACAGAACATTTGAATGTATTAAAAATTATAATGAAATGTGTAATAGGATATCCGGATGGAAACCAGCGCACGTTTAGAGATAGAGATCTTTGTCACCCGGTGCTATCTGCCTAACCCGCATGGGAGTGACCGTGAAGGGCGTGAAGATATAATAACAAATAGAAAAGAATATTCCATGACTGAGGCTAATTAAATATCAATCAATTTTGGTACTTGAATGTAGTGTGAATTTCATGTAGTGTGAATTCTCCAATTGACCTTTAAAGTTTAACAGGCACCCGTAAAATTGTTCAATGAAATAAAAATTTAAAAGTACTCATGGTACGAGTATGGACTTCATTGTATAGCGATTCATATTGTGTTAATAATATTATCTAGATTTATTTTAAACCTGATTTTTATCTCTCTTCCCCTTTACTATCATAGCAAGTGATATTTAATTTTCAAGAATACACATTACTTTGTAAAGTCAGTAATATATGACGAGATTTGAAGCGCAGACCCCTAGAGTGAGAGAATGAAAGTCAAAACCACTGAGCTACCATCTCTGTTAACATAAACTACCGTTCAAATACATAACAATAGTCGTTAATATCCAATTACTGATACAATAATCGTATATCGGTGTATATTTAAGGCCTATATAATTTCTAATAGAATCTGCACATTGGTAGTACGCAAATCGATTAAAAGATAAATCGACGCTGACAAGTCGATGCGGCGCCGATGATAGCGACAAATCGATTTATTGTAATGGCCTCGGATAAACGATACTGCTGTATGAATACACACACGAATACATGAATGTCGAATACGATGAATACGTAGAATACAGTGGATATGTTGTGCCTTTTTAATATTGATGGAACGAGTTGGATTCTTGTTTTTTATTAATCATTAAATACTATTAAACACAACTGGAAAAAGGTTATCGTGTGTTTATGAATATGAGATAGATCTTTGATGTTATGGTTAATTTGCTTCTTTTGGTTATGCGTGGTATATATTATAACAACAAGATAACAAGATGTGGGTGGAAGTAGGGGGTGGGGGAAGCTCCCTATCTTATCTTATATTAAAAGATACGACGGGAAGAGAAACGAATACATAAAAAAGACGACATAAAGAGGCAAGTTGCTTGATAAGTACATAAGTATTATTAATAGTATAGGTAATGAAAGAAACTGGTATTAAATATTTCGCCCATTAAGCTTTCGTTTTGACTCATTCAAAGCTTCGATAAAAAAATAAACAAAATGGATATTCATCTCACCAACCGTTATTAGGCTTCATCGTCTACACTACGGGTTATACGGCATGTCTGTATTCTGTGTGTTAAATATGTTTGGTTTTCATACGCCAGCAACGAATTAGATTATTCCACCATTAACATACGACCTCTAGCACTCAATTAACCGCTACCCCATATACTATTAGCTCATTAGCGTTAATTTTAGCTGCATTAGCTCGCTTATCTGGGGGCCGTTTGTCTAGATCCGTGCTGTTAGTATTCCATTAAGCTTCGCCCTCTATTCCTTGAGATGTTGCCCTCCATTCCTTAGACTAATCGATATTTGATACGATCGATAGTAGACTTGTGGGTGTTAATAGAATTAGCAAACGTGATTGTTGATCTTTTAAATTTACGGGTTTATTTCAGTAGCGTTTAACGCAATTCCTAGCATCTCTTAGTTCTTGACTACGTAAGTGAAGGTTTCTAGAGACCAATGGAAGCGTACCAAAAACATAATTGCATTGTAACTTGATGAGACTTCCAAATAACATAATGTTTATATCCTATTTGGTTTGAAATAAAGAAACATTGGAACACAAATGCAATGAGAAACCGAATAAACAATCAAGGAAATTCGAAGTATGACCTTTTGCGGTTGTACAAATGTGAAATGTAAATATTCTTAAGACGTTTTCTCTAGGCGATGTTGTGTGCTCTTGACAGCAACTAATATTATATTAGCATAAGCCGTTCGGTTTGCAGATGTCAATGCAATCATAGCCGCATTAACAAATAGAATTCCGAATGGTAGTGCGCTGGTTCGCACGCTGCAAATGAATACTATTAACCAATGATATCGTTGCAAGTGCAAGGGTTTATTCGTGAGAGTCAATCTTTCAGCTGTGGATAAGAGCTCCACAAGACATGAGTCAGACGCCCAAGCTAGATATATTACCCATCGAGTACACGATACCCATGTGTTAGAAGGCACACACTCGGCCAATCTTCGCCGTCGTGGTCATAAGTTGCTGATCCGATTACCAGTAGAATCTGCGTCATGCGGCGCCGAGCTTAGTACCCCATATTATTTCCTTGTCACCTACTTAAACATGAAAAATAGTCATCCGTACAGCACTGAATACATAGGTGGGTCTTAATTGCGAGTGCCAATAAATCTATGTCGTGAAACAATTATGGTGTATTAGAATTTCAACGATAGAAATGATAGGTCGCGTGCGATGGAGAAGGATTTTCTGCTAGGGGACAGCTTATAAGGAAGGTGATAGAACTGGCTCGTTATAAAAACATTAAAAGGTATGGCGAAGATAATAGCGGAGCGGGATGGTTCTTATGCCGTTATAATGACAAATCTAATGCAATCAGAGACGTGTGCTCGCCGCTAAAAGCATTAGAGTGTGAACGAGACCTTGCAAATGTACGTATTAGTCGACAAGACAGTTAACCACTATGCCAGTAAGTATCCTATTAGTCATAGCGCCGTTCAAATGTGTAGACTTCGCGCACGGAAAGAGGTAAACAGCGGATCCATGGGATTATGCAGAATCGCTGGAAATTATGTCTTCGCATACCCTTTAGGTATTCACTGCACGTTTTGTAAACCTGAATTATTCTAGTAATCATTTATAGTAAATTGTTGCCACCATCTCTAAAGGTACTTTTGAAAATTATTCCTTTAACGTTTGAATATTGTTTGATATAGATAATATAAACTAATTTTGGGTTGTATTATTCAGAAGCAATTTGTGAGTTGATTGTATTCTTCTAAAGGATATTATTATAGGTCCTATTCTATCCGCGCCTCTTTGCCCATACGTCGTATCGCTCAAGTTACGTACAGCGAGGTATCGTCATCCATCATACGCCACTGTTAAACACGTTTACATCACAACCGTTTCCCGTATCCACTACTTCAGTTTTCCTATTTATATGATTCTTACAATATTTTTTAAAATGTGCTTTTTAAAGTTAAATATCAATTGCCGTAATCTTAAGTAAAACATCCCGAGAAAACGTGTATAATTTAAAGTTTTGCATAATATTCTCTAAGGCCTTTGAGGTCTGGCAGGGTAACAGACTCCAAAGGCCTTGCGTGACCTCAAAGATTTAGCCAGCGTGGCTGATTTTGGCATTTTACATGTAGGGTTACCAGGGCAACGACGAAAGAGTTCATGATAATGACATTGTTTCGATCATCATGTCTTATATACAATTCAGTTGTTCATCAGCTTTCCAAGATTCATTATTGGACATATAAAATTTTATTTCTAGTTCCTTTAAGTTGTACTGCACTTTCATCTCTTAATATTATCAATGTTTTTATCAGTTTAGCTGTCCATTTATGTTAAGCCGATATAGTCAATATATGGAATTACCTGAAGACGCCCCGGAAGCTTATTTCATTCCTATCAATACTTATACATTTCTAAGATGCTTTCATAAAAGAAATACGCCTAACCCTGCCGAAAACATTTAAAATATTTCACAATAGATCAAATATTAATTTAATGTGCTCTACTGACTATTTATGTAGGTACCTATGTATCGATACGCCGCCTTGCATATGAGTCTTTGCATTGCGCACTCTACAATCTGCATAGTGTCATGATAATACTTCCGCGTGATATCAAGCGTAATCCATCACATCCTTCTGTTGAACACGTTCCACTCTCGACTGCCGCTGCGACCACTTCTCGGATTTCCCTTACCGTTGGTAACATTTTCTTCGTTCGCTGAACTAACACTATCAAAATGGTTACACAACGGAACATCACGTCTACATTTCCTCGAAGTGACAGGCAGAGGAGTGTAGTACACTCGGACGTCTATCATGTCCTACCCGGCATGGGGGGTGAGCTTATTGCCATACATATTGTCACACTTTCAAAAAGTTCGTTATTAAAAAATATTGAATTATTAACTAGAAATAATGCGTTGGTTATATTCAAACTGTAAGATCTTTTCTACACAGAACACGTGCATTGAGAACGAAACTTGGTACTTTGCCAAATTGCCATGTAGTAGATATTGTCGCCTGCGATACAAATCGCTAACGAAATATACGTTACATTGAAATACGACTAGGTGTGGGTTTTAGTACACATTTCGGAGATAAAAACTTAATGTATAAGAGTATCATTGAACAGAGCGAAACGGAAATTTATTTTCACCGTAAGGAGTTCGGCGAGGCTGCGGAGAGATGATGCGTGTGACCATTTTTATTAAAAAATTCATGGAAGGCAACACATTTCTAAGTAGATTGTACGAATTATTGACTATACAATTTCTTACAGCATTTGTTATAATTTTAGGCGGGAAAAAGCAAAGTGATGCAATAAAGCTAAAAATCTTAAGACCTGACTGCCAAAGAGCTTTTTTCATTTAGATGCATTAATTTTTGAAAACATTTTCTGTGACCAGCACAATTAAGAGCACAGTATCATTAAAGAATGGTTCGAAAAAACACTAAAATATGTTAACATCAGAGATAAATGCGACATTCAGAATCACTAGTCGAATCGTTCGAAAACACTGAAAGGTTTTAGCACAAGTGAGAACACATAGTACTCGGATCGTTATAAGCTGACTGGCACAGCCAATCATCATTTAGATAACAGTTGTCATTAGGATATCTTGGTCAGGAGTAACAGTTTAACAAGCCGGTAATGTATAGGGCACTGGGAACTTACACGTATGCAAATGCACAAGGGTTATAATAGTATGTGACTATAGACATTTCCTTGACACACTCCTTATGAGACGGTTACGAATTTGAATAAAAATCCTATTTCAACGATGTAAATTTATATAATGTGATTATAGATAAGTTGATATTTTAATCTGTGAAAGATTTTCGAGATATCGTTTAAAATCTAATTGGATATTCCAGTGAAGTCAAAGTAAAGAGGCTATTGATATAAGAAATGTTTGATATTTCTTGATAAAGTTATCTTAGCATTGGATTACTCTTACAATTTTTCAACCACTGGAGTTCTTTTTAATCTAAAAAGGTAACATTATAACATAGCAACTGACGTGCATATACAAGCGAATAAACTAAAAATATACAAAAAATCATTTGTTCGAGAAAAAATACTTAAAAAAAAATCACTAAAAATTTATCCGATCACGCGTACAGAAGGACTATATAAAAGGACAGATATACGTTCATATAGATGCTCCTTATTTTTACACCTAGACCCAGAACAGATATTAATCCATCAATATTTGTCGTGAATACATAAACCCCATAATCTCCGATTTAACAGTCAGGTTAATTAGCTACTGGATCAACGGACCAGTCAAAGTATATACATGTTTGTTCGCATTAAACTAAATGATTTGGAACATTAACGCTCAAGCCGTATATTTAATTACGACACATGTGCCAATTAGAAAACGACTTGTCGTTATTCTCACGCCGTACCTCAAAGCGTCAGGAAACGCTCGCTGCGGACTCTCATGGTGAGTTTACACTAATGATCGCTCCGTAATCTGCATACAAATGTCCATAACGAATAATGATAGCAGCATCAATCACGGCCAATTGAATAAGTGGAATCCTACCGATAGGATCTATTTGGTAGCGAGATATTTAGAACGTGGACTCAACACTATTGTATATGTCTCACGGCTCGCTGCGATTGCTTCGCCAATTACTTGGTTGTCGTGCTAGTGAAATTAAACAATTTCTCTATTTGCTTTATGATTTTCACGAATCTCTTAGTAGTTTAAATTGTAGTTACATTCTATTAGTTTAACTTTATCCTTATTCGCTTTCAATTTTTAATTCGTCAAACGTTGAGCGGCACTTTTTAAATTTATTGCCAATATTTCAATATAAAAATATTTAACTTAAACGTTTCAAGCACTAGCACACGACTAAAACCAAAAAGTATATTAAAACTGCCGTCGTTGCTAAATAGGACCAAGGGTGAAGTAAAGTGGAAATAACCACAAATAAAGTAGCAACTCTAAGTGAATTCCTCAACATTATTGACAGTGACATGTGAAAGGGTGAGAATTTAAGGGAATCTATTAGTTCCACTTATCCCTTGGGAATTCTCTATGGGGAACCATCTATAAATAAAATGACGGTTGACAGTACTGGATTTTACCATTATTGTCACGTCTCATCTAATCTCAGACGCACCCCTGTTTGAGGGTAATCCGTAATCTCTCTTGACTGCTACTTAAACAAAAACCAATTAGCTCCCACAAAGATTAGTTAAACACACGTGTGTAGTCCGCATGACACTTTGATACGACACTGTATTAACAGAATTTAATAGACAATTAATAAAATTTTCTTAAATGCTTAAATGTCCATGCATACGTATAGGATGTATTTGATGTGATCTCAAGACCTGAAAGGCTGTAACCGAGTTTTTATTCAACTACTATGACAGAGAGCAACGCAAGTTGTATAATATATGATTAAATATGTATATTAATTCGTTTATACATGTATCTATGTATTCACATACAACATAAATCCAAGTAGGAATCGAATCTACAAGTACCTTAGCACTTGATTACCTCTAACAACAAGATCAACATGCTAATCAACATATTCGGTAAAAATACAGTTGTCATTGCCCGTAAAACAGTCTGGCAGCAAATATAGACCTGACGAAATCGAGATAGGAGCTTGAAGATATATCCGTATCGGGGTGGAGGTAGAATACATCACCCGACCGAATGCCGGGTACCAGGGTACCAGAACAGGTGTATGCCCGACGTTGGCAGATTGCTGTATGGTGCAGATTGTCTTTTCACGGTTAATTACCTGGCTGTCTACGTGCAGCAAC
>DWEC01003857.1:0-10270 GCA_018245735.1 Microceris miodesmiata | reverse complement strand
ACCGCTTCGGAAGATGCCTCACTATGGAGAAGAAGCGGCGAAAGAAACTCCATAGGTGTGCTTATGCATCTTTTAAATTAGGTACATATATACTTATATTAAGATATTTTCTAAGTCATGTTTTCTAAGTCACACGTATGTCACACCTATGTCTCTTCATCCACACTCTACCACGTAAATACACGTAACCTTGAAAAAACATTATATTGATATTAATAAAGTGGATAAAACGTAACATAACGCCTGTAATCCCCGAACGGGGGGTATAGTACACTCTTACCTTTTCATCAGTTATATTTAAGTCCCATAGAATAGGTAGTGAGTCTATTGTCATACACCGGGAACAGATCCAGACTCCGAGTCACTACTAGACGTCCTAAATTAGAACAGTCCAATAGTACTCAACCCGGGATTGGAATCCAGGACCTCGAAATCGGCAGTCGTGCTTGCAATCACTTGACCAATGAGGCAGTCACATTTAGATACCAAATTGATTTTTGAATAATAACTATTTTGGCATGATATTTAATTGTATTTTGAAGTGAGAACATATTGTTTGTAAAGATAAATGTAATGGTTTCTGCGTTCTTGAAGTATAGTTGTAAATGTACTTAAGGAAAGACTAAATGTCTTAGGTACATTTGTGTTACGTCATAAGATAACATTTTTATGTCTTTGTGGCAATGGCAAGTTTGCTTTACTAGCACCTTATATCCGTAAAACAAGGTTATTTTCATAAGATATCCATTCCATCAGCCAAATTTCGTTAAAGGCTGTTTATTCTATTTGCGATTGAGTTTTAAGTAAAATAATCTTATCTGAAGGATAGGGCAAACTTGAGAGTCATGAACATATAGATTATTTAATAATGGAATTCTGCAAAATAAAGTTGTTGGAATTTTGCAATGTTAACCCTTCGCGTAGCTATTTCGGTCGAAACGAGTAAAACGCTCTGCATCCTCCCTATCTTTTAATATTGGAATAAATTCTATTTCGTCGCAGGTCGCGGGTACGCCCCACCCGCATAGCCGTCATTTTGTGTTCATATATGTGTACCTATTAATTGTGTTTGTATGATGTGGACCGATGCGTGACTTTTCTTTTAATAAACAGTAAATAAAACATATGGTTTCATAGATAAAATTAAAAATTATTTTCAACATCATCATCAACCTGTTTCCGTTCATTGCTGGACATAGGCCTCTCCAATAACACGCCACTGAGCTCGATATTCAGTTCTTCGTATACAACCGCTTCCAGCCACTTTGCATACATCATCACTCCAGCTAGGTGGACGGCATCCTACACTACGCGTAAGTGTGCAAAGATTTAGTCTTTAACCCAGAACATGTCTACTCTAGCGGCTATCGGTAATAGATGTGACCAGCCCACTGCCACTTCAGTTTGCTAATGCTTTGGGCTATGTGGATAACTTTGGCTCTCTGTCAGATCATCTAGTTTCGGATTCAATCCTTTAAGGAGCCCTCCAATAGCCTTCTTCGTTCATTTCTAGACCTTACATTTGTGGAACAGTCGCACTGTGAGTGTCCACGTGTTGGCTTCATATATCATAGCGGGTATATAATACACTAATATTTTTTATAAAAAAACCAGAATGTCAAGCCTGTAATCCTCAGAGAGGTAGAGAGGAATGTAGTACACTCGCACGTTTAACCAGGTATGTTTCCGCCCTCTATGGAATAGTGGTGAGACTATGTCCATTTTATAAATATTAAAAAATTAAATGTAAACACTACGTGGTTATTCATTATTCTTAACTTTTTATGGCCGCAAATCCAACTAAATCTCCTCACAAAATCTCTCTTTTCAATCTGTTTTAAATAAGTTACTACGATAATTTCTCATAGTTAAATCTTTCTATATCCGAGATTTCAGCAAAAGGGATAGAATTGAAAACGTAACAGAGAAATAGAGTTACATCCGCCTTTGTAATAAGGATGTTACAAAAATTGTATACTGGTATAATAATTTTTTTTCCTGTATTAAGCTCTTAGATTGTGTATTAAAATTTCCACAGTATGTAAATAGATATTTTTAATTATTCCTTATATATTTTAAAATTAATATACTTGATTATTTTTAACATGGCGCTGTACATATTTTACAAACAATATAGGGTGCCTTAGAAGATAAGATAGAATCAAAGGCTCCTAAACTTATTTTAAAATTAATTTTACTCTAAAATAATGCCAAAAATCATCCTAAGTAGATAAGGAAATATTACTTTATAATAATCACATATAAAACTAGTTAGACGTAGTAATTAGTTATGCAACCGTGAAATAGTATAACTCCCAAACAGATATAAAATACAAGCAATAGAAAAAATTGAACAATGCTTTGTATTTGTCTGCATAACATTGTTTCGCAATGTTCACCCGTTCGAGAAATGCATTTGAGATCAGACAGCCGTGACGTGGTCAAAAGTGCTTTCATTGAAATGCTTTAAATAGTTTAAAGCGTTTTATATAAGACGATTCTTCCAAATGTTGCCTGTCTTAACAGCGACATGAACACATAACTTCCTGTTTATATTTGTGGCCCAATATTTTTCAAACCTTTTGTTTTAAAATTGTCATTATTGCTTTTATTAAATCTTTTATCTTCATCCTGGGTCCATACTGAGTCGGTAGAGAGCATAGAGTGGTAAATATCTAAATTCTTAAAAACCTCGCCTGGTTCAGCTACATTCATCAATTTCTCCGTACATGAATGTCAGTTTGAACAAAAATGTTTAAAAAATGTGCCTAAGTTATGAATATAGAAATAAGCAAGAAAAATTATAAGCCCTTGTTAAACCCAAATTCCGGGTATAGAATATAAAAATTTACAAAACCTACAACAATATTTCATAAATTTCATTCCTTATTTTGAATATTCAAATTAAATATTACAGTGAGGCAATCCTGTAACAAAAGCTAGTATTTTATTATTCAGACAATGAAGATATATACATAGATATAGTATCTCTAAATAGGTCCTAGCTAAAGCAATAAAAAACGTAGAAGTTTTCTCTTGAATTGAAATGAAATTAAAAAATATATATAAAAAAGTATGACATTACCTTTACAAAAACAGCATTTTTTGATTTGATGGCCCCCATGCGGTTAGCGGAATAACATTATATTACTTTCAATAGAATCTAAGTTTAAATATATTTCGATATATAAATATTAATATATATGTATATAACAAGAGTAAGAATTTTTACGTAAAACGATTTTTAAGTAATTGATAACAATTTTATTTATGATCAATTCCCCTAACAAATTCACTAAGTAGCAAACACTATAACAATGAGCTCTCTAATAATTATTGTTTACGCCTACAACATTGGCAGCTCGGAAGTAACACGCAAAAGTCAACACGTACATAGAAAGGTGAATTTAATATCACAGGTAGAGCAAGCGATACACAAGCAGGAACTCTACTTCGAATTTAACATTTAATGTTATCAAATGACGTTAACTCTTATACTTATTACGAAAACACGAAATATTAACAATAACATAGGTTAACAATTGACTTCACGATAGCACGCGTGATATGTCTTCAAACACGTTAATATGAGTCCATTCAGGGTACAGTTTAACTGCACTTTAACAACCGTGGATAGTGATTTATATTAGCGGCGTGTAACGCAGCCGAATAGGTGGTATCTTCTTTGTCCATACACTTGATAGTAGAAGCTTTGTATTTACACAAACAAAACGTCTTAGCTTCCGGTTCAGAGTTCCTTTTCGCGACATTCGACAAATGTATACTTCGTCGTTTTTAAACTTTCGTTGCCGATATTGGTTTTGGTATTTATATAGTACTCTAAAATAACCTCAAAATAATATTTTAATGCTACACTCAGGATACAATTGGAAGAAGCTCGTAGCGCAGCGGCGCGCGGCGCTCACTGCGCACGCCCCGCCGAGGGATTCCGAGGACAACCGACCTCTCCCTGGCCATATTCCTGCTCACAATCGCGCCTTAGGTATATTACATTTGATGTAATACTACACATTTCCCGTCTAATTAGATCACGCGCTGATGTTTATTATAAAGGTAAATGGCTACTGTCTTTAGGAGCCGTTATGCAAATATATGCCAATTCATTAGTCTCAATGAGGTAGGATAGTGGGCTATGCAAAATCTTTTCATACTTTCAATTTTTCATCAAATATTGATTTATTCTGGATGAGCGAAGAAAGTTCGCCGTACATAGCGACGTTCAGTGAACCTACTTACAACTAAATATATTTTCGAGCAAATAAAGGTCGGAGGCGGCGGCGAGGTGGCCAAATGTAATAATATATCGACGTATTTACGTTATACCACTAGGCTGCGCTGCCTGACTATAATTCATTTGTCAAATGTAATTAAGATAATGAAATTTTATGGTTTTGCGACATGGAAGCTTAACATAGCTTTATGTATAAAAACGTTATATAAACTCGAACTTGAATTGGATGTAATAAATTGGACTATGTGCCTAACTGTTTTGCTTATTATTAATACGACTAGAAAAATAATATACCAAGATCGATTCGATAAATATTACCTAAGTATAAAGTAATAATAAAATACTCTTTTATTTCATAAAACTAGGTACATTTAAACAATAATTATCAAAAATATATTTTTACTTATTTTACTATCACCAATTTGCGTGTCATCGCTATTTTGTTTTGGCGTCGCATTAATCAATTTTATTGAGGTCTGTTTTGGTATGATACAATGCAAACAATGGAAGGCAACAATTAAATGAAGTGGTAAAATCGACAGCCGGATCGTACACAGCGGTTGAGCCCATCGCAGGGGATGGGTTCGATAAGCTAGGCACTGTGTACAGTTGCTCTGGCTCCCAATCAGAGCTGAGAGTATATCGATCGATGCCCTCGCTTCGTATAAAAAACCTGTACACGGTACGTTTAGAATGCGAATTGAATTCCGACATTCACGGAACTTGAAACTATGAAACGCAAGTTGAAACTATGGACTGGATGGTATGAAAGGGTAAACTTTTTCGAAAGCATTTTTAATTAGTAATTGCGAGGCTCGCTTCATGCATCGGTAACTCAATTAGCGCTGTTGATATAAATGATATTTTATGACATCTTCTCCAAAGACCCTAATAAAAAAGATTTTAAGGTATTAACTGCGATGTGCTATTAACTAGTGTGATACTTATAAATGACGTTAGTTAATATTCTATTCCTTATATGGCTTAGTGGAAATAAATTATAAGAAATACCATAAACAATACATTAATATTTATATTCATTTTAGTAGTTATAGCCTAGTGGTTTAGATTTCACCATTCTATTCTGGGGGTCTAGGTTCATACATCGGTGTGCATTTCTTTTATTACAAATTGATTTGTCTTTTATGGTTAAATATGAATCGATGTAACAGTGAAAGTTACATAGCGAGGAAACCTGCATACTTTAGACTTTCCCATAATCTTTTCTAAGGCCTGTGGAGTTTGCTGATCCGCATTTAGCCAGCATAGCTGACAATGTCCTTAGCCCTTCTTATTCTGAGAGAAGGAGAAACTTGAGTCCAAAGGTGAAATAAACAAGGGTTGATGATAATGATGAATATATTTATGATAACATTTCCAAGAGGTGTTACAATAAAAAGTAAACAAAATATTTCATGTTTCCGAAACTTATTCCCCATGGATTAAAAATCCTTAAAACCTATGAGATCTCGACATATCCTTTGCTAATGATGTTCTGCAAAACTACCTGTATAATAAAAATTAAACGTGTGACATTCGGGGACTGCCACGGTAAAGCTATTGCATGGCATTTTTTGTCAACTTAATTGGTATTAATTCAAGTTTTATATTTGATATTAATTCAAGTTACACTTTTTGAGCGTAGTGACCGATAAGAAAACATTTTTTTTTCTTTTATTGAATAAATGAGAAATTAATATCGTTTAAAATATTTTTATTATCTTACATGTATTGACATGTAAGTTATTCAGGAATTTTTATCATTGAAGTTTATGGTAACTGAAATAAGTAACATAAGTTTGAGATTTGATATCTTCTCACAAACAATTGCTTACATATTCGTCCGATTTCGGAGCAGCTCGTCTCGATCTGTGCGAGTTTCGTAAAGTCGTACCATATACATACACGTTAAGCGAAAGCTTGGCCGAGCTACATGGTAGGCGGAGTGGGGGGTGTTAGGTTTTATTTTCGTTACGGAATTTCTTGATTCGGTCGCCGCGCTCAAAGCCCGCAATAAAAGCTATGCAATAGCTTATCTGCTTATCCAGCAGTGGACGGGAGTAGACTGATGATGATGATGATGAATAGCTTAAAAATCATAATTCGTAAATTTGAAAAAAAACGGATATTTTTGAAAATATCTCTCGTGTTAATATTGGGTGATACCATGAACAATTATAAATATGTGATTATTTCGTCTCCATTTGCGTTATTATATCTTGAGATAGGGATATTATTTCTGGGGAAAGGTTTCATTTAATATTATGATAACTGCAAAAATGCAAGTCGATTTTTGTCTGCACTTTGTTGCCTTGTTTTTATGAACTTACCTCGCTCGAAGTCAAGTAACAGATCCTGGAGTCGGTGCTGTCGATGGACGCTTGCTGTACGATGCCGTAGCGTGTGGACTCGCGGTCGCTGGTATACTCCGATCGGACGCTGTCTTGCCGGTCGAAGACGCCCCTGGAAATAATCCTACATTTAAATTGTTTTGCAAGGTTCACACATGGAACATTTTGGAACGAAGTTTTTTATGGCGGCTTACGGATAGTGAGATTTAGTAGAAATCGTCACATAACGAAATGCCGTATGTTGTGTGTGTATGCGGGTGTGTATCGAGCCTATTACAAACAAAAGAGCACACGAGCAGGCGAGTGCGCAACCTTGCGTGCAACTCTTTCTCTCTTTACGTGTCCCTGTCTCTTTTCATCACATAACCTCAACACAGGGTTGTACAGACACGTGGAAATTTTGTGAAAACGGATTTATTATTTGTGTTATATCATACGTGAATATTGTTGTATTATTACAACTATATAATTATGTTGTATACGGTTAAAGTCTGTGGTCAAATTGAGAATAGATTAATATTGTTTGTCTTTACTGTTTAATATAAACCATTTATTATTAACGTTCCCATTGTCAATGTCAGACAAGAGACGTCAATAACAATTGTTGCCTGTTCAATAAGTAGCACAGTGGAAAGATTTATATAAGCGTAGTATTTGACATTAGAACCTAGACAATGCTCAAACTCATTTTCTTATGATTTACGATCGAATTTCCATCGCTACTGGACCAATAGTAGTTATTTTAAGTCAATAATTTCTATGATAGAACATAATAATGGGATTTTAAAATTTCTTTTCATTTAGTATTTATCTTCATAATATAATGTATAATTTACTATTTTGTGTATATTTTTTATGAATTAATATTTTTCTTGAAATATTGAATGAAATTTTCTGATGTAATTCGTTCTTTTAGGTTATTTGCCTTGAAAAAATGATATAAAATAATAATTAATAATACAGATTTAATGTCGAATTACATTCGGAGTTGAAGATAAACGTAAAGAACTTCTTTCCTGACGGGGGTCACCCGACCGCATATTTTTTTTTTATATAGCTATTTCTTTTCACCTACTACTCATCTGTATTTCACAGTTCAATTTTATTTTCCACGATTATTAAATACTTAAGGACATTGTATTTATACGGTGTGGATGTATTTATATGGGGTGGATCAGAATCATAACGAACATTTCATAGATCTACCGTTTAAATGTAATGTAGTGAAAGTAGCATAGAGCTATTTAAGAGGTGACAAATTAATTTTGGTACATGCTAAACGTTAAATTAGAAGCAAATATAGGTGGAAATTAATTATATTTCATAACTCAATGAGAAATTTCCAAGGCAACGTTTATTTTCTTTGCTCTGACGCAGCGTCGTACTCCTGTAAAGCCGAATAATAACGAACGTCAACACGTCCATATTACAATGGCGCGAGGCCAGCGACAAGAGGAACGTTCATAACTAAATGGATATTTTGTTTTATATTCGCTGAAGTTTGTTTTAATATCATGAAAGTATTATGTAGCAGCTCAAAATAAAGGGCAGATTAGTAATACCACTACATGTTATAGTCATTATCGCAAACCCGTTCAATTTCCCCGTGAAATAAATTCGTTTATTATAATTTTAAAGATTTAAAAAATTATATGCCTATCAGCGCATAAGTCATATTCTTCCTTCAAATAGTATTTTTTAGTAAGTATACTGTAAGGTTGATTAGAAAATTGTTCTGTGTTATACTGGATAGCTACTGTTCAAATTAACCACTCGGTGCAATGAGAAAACAAGTAATATCAGGTTTTATTCAGTTTTATTTCCAGTACACTGTCTGTAACTGCACAATTAAATGTATAGAGAAGTGGCGAGGGGAGTTGAAGTAATTAATGTACTTATAGTTTAGAGGCAAAAAATCATTTTCTGTGTAATACTCTGCTGGCGTCTAGACTTTTGTAAATTCAATACGCGAAAATGTACATAACTGCTGCCTCTTTTCGTTATAACACATTTAAGTTGTTTTAAAATATAAAACATAACAAGACATTTGTATTAAAATTGTATTATTAAACAGAGCGACGTTAACGCTGTCCAACAAATAGCTTCCTTGTTTTTGCGTGACAATGTCACATTATGATGAATGCGTGTTTCACATTTCAAAGTATGAAGTTCTCATCTTTACGGAAGTGTAGTGAATAAATTATTATCTGAGCGGAATACAATTATATTAAACATTTCATGTCTACACATATTTTTGTCGGCCATAAAACTGTATATACCAACTTATTAAATCGTGCAAGTACGTGTAAGCAAACGTTGTAAAAAAATCTTCAAAAATGTTATAGACATGAGGGCCAGTAACAGCAAGAGATAAATAAAAAACAAAAAAAATTGTTCCTACTCCTATTAAATTAATCTAAGGTTGTATTTCCGAAATTAAAGACACCAAATTTATATCTTTCCTAATGTAGACAATGATTCTCATCAGCCATCAAAATCCTGATTAGATAAAACATACAACCATTTGTTAACTTTCATAGCCACATGAATATATAATTTAGGTGATCACTGGTGTATATCTGTTTTAAATAAAAATATAACAATTCGTCCATAAAAAGTACGCGGTATCGATAGCAATATTTCCCCTATTAACGTGTAAATATCATGTGCATATTTTACGTACATTAGCGCGCACAAATCTGAAACTGAAACGAACGGCACATTTACATAAATTTATGTTCCGCCCAAAGTTTTGTCCGTATTTCAGTTCTTGTCTCGCGAACGAAACACAATTATTCAACATAGATTGTGAAGAGGTACGAAAGAAACATAAATACAGTCCTGAGTTTTATGTTCGGTCCCCAAATTAACGTTTTTTAAAGTTGTAATTTTACCCAGAAAAGCTAAAAACGAAACGAATCCTTTTTATTTTACCTCTATGCGGAGTTTATTTTGAACACCTTATAAATAATAGATTATGTTTTTATGTCCCTTTAGACTATACTCAATCATTTTATATTATATGTGTATTTAAGGGTAATGGATGCAGATCGTGGCTCTTTCTTTATTTTATTCGCAATGGAATTGCTAGTAATCACTGTAGAAAGAATAGAATGACGTCTGAATACGTCTTGTGCAGTTCTGAAACCATTAGCTCATCTCTCAGCGTACCATTTCAGACTGAGATGTCGGAAGAACAAATTAGCATTTTGCGCCTCATTTTCATTATCATTTAGATTAGTGGAACTTTAATCTCATACATTATAGAATTTCATACTTTAAATTAATTAAATATTGTATTCAGTTCGGTAAACACGTTAGTTGGGAAATAATTATAGAACAGAAGAAAAAGTTTTAAAGAAGTGCTAAGATGATATAAGGATTATGAAACGATGAGAAGGTTCTTTGAGTATCGGTGCTTATGTCATCAATAAAATTGATTTCGAATGATTGAGAATATAATGGGCGGGTTTATTTTTTGAAAGTAGCTGAACTAAGAGCATCAGAGCTATTCATAGTTGCGAACCATTATGACACTGGAGGCGATGTGATTTGCGATACATATCAGTTTCATGGGTTGTACTTACCGTTGTTCAAAGCTGTCATTGCGGTTGCTTCTATAGCCGGAATCGTTGAGGCTTTCTTCATGGCGAAGGCTCGGTAAGGA
>DWEC01003856.1:0-10271 GCA_018245735.1 Microceris miodesmiata | reverse complement strand
TCCAAATGCTGCCAGTCACTGGCATTGCCCTTTTTTCGTTACTCTCGCCTTGATATATTTCAGCTTCATATTCAGCCTATCTCAGTCCACTGCTGGACATAGGCCTTCCCCAAAGGGTTTATGCCCGTAATCTCTACACTGGGCATGCGGGTTGGAGATCGCAGGGCACAGCTTTTCGCACCGCCGACGCTGCTGCCCGTCGGGAGCTAGGGTAATTGGCATTGTATTCTGTACTACAAGAATCCATCATGCATATCCAAAATCGCGTGCGGGGATGAAGAGAATGACGGATATCGAAGACGCATGATTCGGATCTGTAACGTGTGTATTTGGCACTGGGCACTCTCTGTCTACCCAGTAAAGCACCAGGCGTGACGGTATAGCAACATGTACAGTCAGGTCAGTGCTATCAAGCAACAAGTTGACCTTTACTGGTCGATACGATCGGTCATGTAAATAATCGTTCCGAATAGGGTTGCCACGATTGTCGCTAATATTGGATGTTGTAACGGGCATGTCAGGTCAGGGCGTTATAGTTGGGATCCTTACAACACGTTAATAATGATTACTATCATCATATCACCTCTGTAATCCCCCGAAGTGTAGACAGAGGAGTGTAGTCCACCCCACGTTTCACCAGTTATATTTGCAATCCATGGAATAACAATAACATTGGTTAGCCTATTGCCATATACCAGGCACAGATCCAGACTCGGAACTACCACTAGAAACTTCTAGTACAAAACCTAAATTAGAAATATCCAATTGTACCCGACCTGGAATTCAAATCCAGGACCTCTCGATCGGCAATCGCTCTTGCAACCACGCGACTAATAAGATAGTCAGGTTTAATAATAGTTGTAATAATATGATGACGATCATATTGCTGATGATAATTAGTTTTTTTTTAACTACAAAATGCCTTCAGTCGGAGATTCCTTCCTCCTTGATGATATATCGTGAGCTCGACCTTTCCCTTAGTTATGTAACATTTTCCAATAATACTCCCAAATTCTATTAAACTATACCTATCTCTTTCTGACAATAATATAGAAATAAGTCTCTTATGTAGCGGACGTGGGGCGACCCTAGTCATATATATAGGTATACTGACAAACGCATAGAAATGAATAGTTTAATAAATCAAGGCGTGTGTTAGATAAGGATCATAAAGTTACATTGATTTCTAATATAACAAATTTTGTCAAAGGTCACTTCAATAGTTCCTTTATCAGACAAGCGTGTATGACGAATTGACGACGTATGACGAAAAAAATATGGAGAGGGAAAAAAGCTGGCAAAATCCTTATCAAATCTTTAGCAATCTTTAGTCCCTCCCTACCCGTGACAGAAAGGTGTAAAAAACGTAACATTACGCCTGCAATCCCCGAAGGAGTGGGCAGAAGAATGCAGTACACTCCCACGTTTCATCAGTTACGTTTACGTCCTATGGAATAGGTGGTGAGCCTATTGGCGTACACCGGGCACACATCCAGGCTCAGAGTCATTGCTAGAAATTCTAAATTAGAAAAATCCAATAGTACGTGATCAGGGATTTGAACTCAGGACCTCCCAGGACCTCGCACTTGCAACCGCTCGACCAACGAGGCAGAGAAACGTGTGATAATACATACATATTTTATTATTAGACCAGGACATAATAAAAATATAAGACCTTGTAGCAAATGTAAGTAAATGTACAATATTAACAAGCAAGATGAGTTTATTAGAAGCAATAAGTAGCATTGCTCATGTAATATTGTAATTGGTCAAACTAGTCTTTCCGTGACCGCACCAGACACGGTCAATTACGTAATTATTGCCATGATGTGTGACACAGACTGCTCAATTGAACTGTTTTTTTGTAGTCATACGTTATATGTAACATAACATCGCGGCTGTTTTGCTAAAAAGGGTAGGCAGAGGATTGTATAACTTTAATGTTCCACGAGTTATGTCATAATGCGTAATTATACATTTATTTTATTTCCAACCATTGATCGTTTCACTGTTGGATATGGTCTCCTTTATATTGAGAAGATAAATGCCAAAGTCTGCCACGCTGGCCAAGTGCGGGTTGGCAGAGTTCACACGCCTTAGAAAACATGTGCATATGTACATATGTATATACTATATATGTATATACTATATATGTATATAATTGGCCTCGTGGCCAACTGGGTCTGGGTCGACGTAAGCACGTGTATTTGCACAGAATATAACTGCAATGTTACAATGTTACATCTGACCTTTACGTCAATTTTCCTTGAAAGTACAGATGTACACCCCCCCCCCCCTTTCCGCACTCCTCCCGCATCACCACCCCTAAGCCGTCTATTCCTCTGAACATTACGAGAATTCATTATTTCTTTATTTATTAATATTTATTAAAAAGGCATACCAACTAAGTACATGAGAAAAATCTTAAATTTACACTAAAAATACATAAAATACAATAAATTAAACAATATTATACCTACGAGCATTATCACTGCATTTGAACTCTGCGAAAAATAAGCAAAAATTATCTACAATTATTAATATTATTCTCTTTGTATTCGCTTGTTATGTCATCTGTAGTTTACACAAATTTCCGCTGGCGCCACTGTCGTTGGCGCCTAAACTTTTAAATCATGTCAGTAGGTTATAAAAAGTCTGTTTTTATAACAGCAAGTAAAAGGTGAGAGTACTATATTAATCTGCCTACATCTTCGGAGAAATACAAGTATGATGTTATGTTATAATTTTTACTCAGTTTTTCCTAGATCTTTTCCTTGTTGACTGCATATTTTAATGATTCATTGGATGTGTTAGTGAGGATGTGGTAATTTAAGACACTATTGAGAATTGTGGTCGTTGCGGGATGAAAACAATATGTCAGATTGAACAATATGAAATACGGTTAATTCTTAAATGGGCGTCACTAATGCAAAATATTCTTAATCGATCACATTATTTGGAAAAACCATTTAATAATAATATAAAACAATTCTTCAAATTTATAGCAACACAGAACATTTCTTGTTTCACATGTGTCATGGACACACGAACACGCACCAAACACACAAGCAATCAGACTCAGCCGGGAATCGAACAGAAGACCCTGTGCACGACAGATGGTTATGGTTAATTTCATAATTGCGTATAATATAAAATTATTGTCGCATGTAGTATTAACCAATGTCGCTTTTTAAATGTGAATAGAGTAAGCAACAGCCGTACACGTGGCTAGTACCGCCCATAGACGTCTACATGTCAACCAGGTCTATCATCATCACTAGCCTCTAGATATCCACTGCTGAACATAGGGCTGCTCTAATTGGCGCCACACCTTCTGGTCCTGTGCCTTCCGAATCCAGTATCTTTCCGCTTTCTTCTTCAGGTCGTCAGACCATCTGGTAGGAGGATGACCTACGCGTCTTTTGTCTGGACGTGGCGGCCACTGCGTGGCCAAAAAGATTATAGGAATAGTGTCTTAGCGTTAATCGTAAAAAGCACTATTAATTGGTGGTATGTTGGAACTACATTGATTTTATTTACCTAATGTTAAAAAATAACAATATACTCTAATCTCGCCACTCTGTGAACATTACAAACGCAAATTAGTATTTCGTTAATAATAAAGATCTCCCGTGCAAAGTACACTTGTATTGACTTATTTTAGTACGTACATTAGACCTATTAGGTAAGACTCCGTTCCTATCTGTCCTATTCGAAGAAGGTCCTAGGGTCCAGATGTTATTCTACTGTTCACTACGAGATGGTAGCCTATGGTATACTCATGACCAGACAGCCTTACTCAAACCAGAACAAAAATTTTCTTAATAATAATACAATTAGTCATTGAATTGGTTATGCCATAAATAAGAGAGTAAAAAATCTATTTTAACTTATTTTTATATATTTTCTTTTAAAACAAATAAGCTACAATGTTAACGCCCCTGATCAAATGCATGTTTAACAAAAGGTCAGTAATTTTGAAAATGAAAAATACTAACGTAACGTTTTTTAACGTCAAACTCGAGTCAAATTTATTTTAAGGAAACAAATGATTTCTTGATTTACCGATTAATTTAAATTTTTTTTGAAAAATCGATTGGTATTGAATATAATCAGTTCGAATATTAATTGTGAATAATTTATTTAGACGGCCTCGTTCTTCGAGTGGTTGCAATCGCGACTGCTGATAGAGGGGTCCTAGATTCCATCTCCGGGACTGTTCGGTTTTTCTAACTTGAAATGCCTAGGGGTAGCTCGAAGTGTGGATTTGTGCATGGTGTATAGCAATGGGCTCTTCCCCATACTCCATGGTGGAATGTATAACACCAGAGGAAATAAATCACAGGAGTCTACTTCTCGGGCATAATGTTCTTTTTAATAATTTAGACATTATTATGCATTTACCACTTATAATGTATTTTTAATCACCTTTATTTATGTACCAACACTGACTGAAACAATTTCGTTTGCCCTAATTAAAAAAAATTTCAACAGCCTGACCGGGTTCATACAAACATTAATGTTAATAAATAGTATCCTTAATACAAGCTTGCCATAAATGACCTATTATAAAACCATTCGTTTTACCGCGTTAAAATTGTTTCTAGCCCTACAAAGCGTTTACAATACATCTCAAGCTCGGCAAACAAATTGGCGGGAAATAAATCAGTACTTAGCGAATCTTTATAATATTACTTTAGAAGTAATTTTTCTCCATTGTGGATACCCAAATATTCGTTAAAGTTACAAGCATTCAATCACACGGAATTGCGTTAAGCATTAGTCTAGTCTATCACATAATTAAACAAAAATAAACGGTCAGTAGATACACAAAATAGGATAATAGTTAGGTAACCAGAGACCAATACCGTCGAAAGTCAGAAACAATAGAGGAATCGGAATCAATAAATCATCAAAAGCATGCTGCATGAAGCTCCTCGATCGTCATTCTACAAATTTTAAAATGGATTACAGGGAGTATGAACATTTGATAATCTTATCTAAGACTAATTTACATATGCATTAGGTAAATAATGACTGATAAATTACAATGTACAAAAAAATCAACACAATATTTACTCACCCATTGTTTTCTATTCTTAGACCACGCAAACGAGACTACCGTTCTCCACGAATGTCGTGTTTATACTGAGACCTGAGTACTGAGAATCACTAAGGTCTCATGTTATTCAAAGTTTCATACGTCGTGTATGAAGTTCTCGGGCCATAATAATAACGTATAAATCACAGATTAATTGTTGTTTGAAACAGAATGTTCACTCAACAGTAAGATGTGTACGTCTACGTTGACACTAAGAGGTTGTAAGAATATTTTAAAACTATTAAAGATCCTTTTTATAACTATTTTAGAACGTAGAGTACATCCACTCGACTTGCAGTATCCGATGTCCAACATACAGGTAAATCTAGAGTCATACAGATTTAGATCGCAAGTGCGGTTTCAAATGTGTAGAAGGGTGGGGCCCTTCTACACATTATTATCCGACTAGTGGGGGCTTTCCACACCACGTTTGCTAAACCGCAATTTTCACTCTGGAACTCTTTTATCTCAATGATTATCCGTTTTTGTAGACATAATATGGCTACTTTACCACCTGTGAAAACTTTTAAGACGAAATTAAAAGCGGTAAGCCCAAGACGGCCATGAGGCCTTTGTTAGAGAAGATATACGTCAAAGAGTGGATTGGTACACTTTGTATCAATCCACTACATGGTCATTAAATTAATATTAAATGGAAAGTTATTTTGCATTTTTGTGCTAGGAATTTTGCAGACGTTAATAAGTATTTAAATATGAGTTATGTCAAGGTTGCGTAAACTGTTATGATAAATTACTTATAACACCTTTTTGGGAATAAACGCTTTTGGAAAAATTTTTAGCAATTCCTTGAATGGATATTGATGGTAATAATTAATGTTGGGGCTGTTGGCAATTATCTATTTAAAACAATTTGTTATTTACGCAAGATAAATATAAATGAAGAAACAACAATCGTTTGGTGGTCGCGTCGTGAGTCGCTCATCATCTAAGAACCGGTACTTCAGACGAAGCTTTCCTAAAGAACTATATGTGTTTGAAATAAAAATATGTTAACACAGAAAACTAGTTTTCTTCTGTATTTGTTTTTCAGACTATGGCGGATCTAGGTACATACCATTACTTAGCATAAATAATACTTGAGTTGAATTTGATACAAAGATATTGAAGAAAAATATCCTGTTTATTACTACGAACTTAGCTAGACTTTTATAAAAAATATTATTATAAAATAATAATTATGAAGAACAACATTTTTTTAACCACTTTCTAGAATTAATAATTTCTCTGTTACATCTAAACAATAATAAAAACATGTTAATCAAAAATGTTTCGTAACGGATAACAATAATGTAAGGATGTATTATCTATTTTGCACTCATTTATACAAGTACAATAAAAATAAAATAATTATTACGAAAGCAAAATAGAAACTTTTGTTAAAAAAAATAATCGAATGAAACAGACAAACTCAAGCGACAAATTGTTTTTTATTTATTGTCATGTCACAAATTTGTCTTTGCCTCAACTTCAATCATGTGTCATAGACAATGAAGACGTAAACGCCCTCTGGCGAACATTACCAGTGTCCGCAACTCAATTCAAATATATCGGTTTGTTGTGAATGTCAAACTTGCAACGGCCGAATATTATCAGTGAGAGTTTGAAAGACTGTATATTACATTTTCATTTCGTATTAGTGCTAAAAGACTGAGTGTGTATGTTCGTTATGCAAATCGTGTTATTTGTGTTTGTTCGCTAGTTTTTACAATCATTGCAACATGGATCCTTTCACTCAGGTAGGTTCTGATTATCCCATAGTATAACTGCTGTGGAGCCTTGAATTATAAATGAGTTGTTAAAACTTTTAAAAATCTTCCAGCGTATGCTGGAAAGGGCGCGCGCGAGACAAGAGAAAATCGACCAAAAACTAGCCAATTCTGGACAAACAGTGCCAAAGAGGAAACCGTTATCAGAAAACATAGATATAATACGATCTCAAGCGTCGCCTGTAAAATCGCCGAGTAAAGTTTCGAGAGATACTATAACATCACCTAAAAAATCAATAACGCCAATTCGAAAAAGTTCCCAAAAATGCGATAAACTCACTCAAAACTCTGACTCAGTGGTGCCGCCCCAACAGAACCGAAACGATGTTATAGTCACGAAAAAGGAGTTCAGGAGCCCGAGGAAAGGTAGTTTGTCGAGGCGTAACTCTGACGTGTCTGTGGAAATCAACATATCCCACAGGAATGACATCCAGATCGAGGTACAGGTCGAGGAGAGAGACGCTCCTATCAGCATTGTGTACGACCGAGGGGCGGACAGCGGAAGTAACGTGATAATCACGGAGATTAAAGGTATGTTGTTATTGTGATAGATGTAACATCACACCCGCAATCCCTGAAGGAGTGAACAGAGGAGTGTAGTACACTATTTTTGTTATAGTCATCCACATTGCATACATTAGTATCTCAATAAATCATCTAATAATTCATCATCAACTTCAAATTTTTTTCAGTCAATCGATGATCCCTGTTGTACGTAAACCTAATCTGCAACCCATGTTTATGTACATCCCAACTCAATCACCGAAATTCCTTTCCTAAGCAATTTAGATAACTTGGTTCTATTACAAATAACTTATATATACTGACTGAGCATACTTTAACTGGTTGGTCCATAAACAAGGTCATTATATAGCTTTATTTTGTATCTTGGCTCAGTTCCCATAACTATGATCCAGTTGGACAGTACTAGTTACATGTTAGCTCTGAAATGGACCACATGGTGTACATTGGATGTCATACTATATTTATTTGAACTTGCCTGCCTTGTTGGTCAAGTGGTTGCAAGCCCAACTGCCACTTAAAACATGCGACTTGACACATGGAAGTGTACTGCATTCCTCTGCCTGCCCCGTCGGGAATTACAGGCGTGAAGTTACGTTTTCACCAAGTAACTCTTTGTCATATGAAAATACTTCATGTTCAGAAATATTTTTGATCACCATTAATTCATACTATAATACATAATTATATATCTGTCATATATTAATAACAATTATGTTCCAGTACAGTGTCTGGTATACAGATATCAATTTCTCAGTAAAAAATGTAAACAGAAAACTAAGGTCATTAGTACTAAACCATTAAGATGTCTTGTTTTCCTCATCCGGTACCCTCGTTAGTCACTTGGTAGATAATGTTTCAAGAAATGGCCACCTTCTGTAAACAGAGCTAAGACGATAATGCAGATGACAATTAGCATTAATTTGTTTTTTGCTAATACCTCATGATTTATTTGAGTTTGGTTTATTTTGTGGACTGCAGTTGTCTTGTACCGTAGTGCTCTGTATAGGAAGTTGTATTTGGTAAATATTGGAATATTCATAAATTACTGTTTATAACTGTTGTTATATGTATTTATTTTGATATATTATTTGAGAGTGTATGTCTCAAAATATCTCCATCGTCATTATCATCAGCCTTTCTGAGTCCACTGCTGTACATAGGCCACCCCAAATGAGTGCCATTGTGCCTTGTCTTTGGCTTGTCACACCCAGCATCTGCCTGCAGCCAAAATATCAATTATTCCTAATTATTTGGGTAAATTATTGGTTCAGTGGTTTGTGAACTTAACCATTGAATCTCTGTTGTGGTTTGAATTCCCAATTGAAACAAATATATTTATGTGATGAGCATAGTTATTTGTTCAAGTTCTGGTGTTAAACAATATGTATACATATAACATGTGTATATAACTTAACCATTAAAACTATTTTTATGAAAGTAGTCATGGATATTGTCTGAAGAATGGGGAAAAATATTGGTAAAACTATTAAGCAAATCACTACCAGTAAAAAGGGATGTAAGATTGTATGTATGTATTCAGCATTCTTTAGTAAAAAAGATGGCAAAAGTATGGCTGAAACAATACAAACTGAAAATAGTCTTAAACAACAATTTTTGTGACTGTTTCCAGATGACACACCCAAGCAAACCTTGGAGAAAGAATCAAATAACATGACCGAACTCAGGGCAGAGAAGACCGGGCTTCGACATAATATCAAATCCAAATTGGACAGGCTCGGGAACTTATACTCTGGTGAGTTTAAATGTTATTAAACTGTATTATTTTAACAGTCAATTATTTCTCACCATCGCCAAAGGTTGACTGTTAGAGAATGCCATTAGGCATTAAGTCCGCCTTTTGTTAAATATACCTAGATTTATGGGTGTTGCAATAAAGAATAAATAAATAAATAAAAATAAATAAATAAATATAAATCATTGTGCTATGGGCTGGTTAGTCTTGCTATTACCTGTAACATATCAGTCTCCAAAGTCCAATGCAACCTCATTGTAATCGGCACAAGCTTATAATTTAGGACCCCATAGAAGTCCAAAACTAGTCATGCCATCTTGAAAATGTACAACTGTTAAACCAGTACATATATTAATAGTAATTTGTGACTAGGCAGTGTGCTATTATGGACAATATAACTGAGTTAGTTTAGTTGTTTATATTGCTATATCTATGACTCTAGGGTCTTCAGTTCAAATCCCATGCTTCAAAGTTAAAATAAAACCTCGATATTGATATGGGAATTATTTAAGAGCTTTCCATGGCGTTTATAAAGTGTGTGCAGTCTAACATCTTACACATTGGACAGTGTAGCGTAACATGGCCAGATCAAATCTCATTTTGAGAAAAGACTGCTGTCCATTCGTAAAATAAAACATGATTAGTCAAGTTAGGTGACTCATGAGGAAGCTATGATCAAAACATTACTTACAAGTGTTGACTCAGAGTCCTGTACTGATAAGGGCATTAACAATCACTGAAAAAGGACAGGATACAATAACCGATATCACTGATAAGAAAGTTTTTGATAGTGCTATGATGTTTGTAATAGAGAAATATCACTACAGCTACGAGAACAGTTCCTTCACATACAGTCTCATCAAAATGGGGTCAGCTATTTCGAGGTACGAGGAAATAGAGGAACATATGGGTGCACAGAGGTAGCAGTTCATAGAAAGTTGTATTTTGCAATCAAGGGCATATTCTAATATATAAAATTCTCGTGTCACAGTTTTAGTTGCCATACTACTCCGAAACGGCTCCACTGCTTGTCATGAAATTTTGTGAGCATATTGGGTAGGTCTGAGAATCGGCCAACATCTATTTTTCATACCCCTAAGTGATA
>DWEC01003855.1:0-10271 GCA_018245735.1 Microceris miodesmiata | reverse complement strand
ATAGCACAGGCAGTATATTTCCAATATTCGATAACACATGAAAAACTATACTACTTGATAAGGTATTATCAAACAACGCCAATTTATATTTGCCCCGCACAATGATCGCTGTTGAAACACATAATCAGTCGAACCATGTTATGTACCAGATACGAGTAGCATCACCACGGTTACATGTGTAAGCTGCTCTATCGTGATGCTACGTCACAATCGTGCCTACCCTACAAATAATGCGAATGTCAAAAACCTACGCAGGGTCATTGTCGACTCATCGTTCTACTGATACAGGTCTCCTCTAATATTGAGAAAGTTTATGGCTATTAATAGCCACGGTAGTCAATTGAATGTTCTAAAATATCTAAAAGAAGATTGTGAAGAGTCCTAAAGTGTCAACGTGTGTAGGATTTTCTGAGGGTCTTCAATTTTCCTTCATCATTATAGCAAAAGGTATTTAATATTAAAAACTTACATAACTTACTATAGCATCATGCGCGTGTTAAAGTCAGAACCTAAGCCTCCGATCCCAGTCTTAATACAAAATCATCACGTCTATTGTTACCCTGGAACGACTGTCATTGTATCGGTAATTAACGTTAAATATAAAAGTAACATCACGCCTGTTATTCCCGAAGGGATAGGTAGAGGACAGTAATATACTCCCAGGTTTCACCAGTTTACGTTTACTTCCCACAATAGAATAGGTGCTGAGCCTGTTGCCAAACACCGGACATAGACTTCCGGACATATTGAACCCAGGACCTCCTCACTAGCAGTCGCGCTTGCAACCACTCGACCCATGAGACAGTTACACTAAACATACTAGGACAATATTTCTTTTCCACTTCTACAGTAGAGAGTGTAGTTAGCTTAGTCTCGATACGTTTAATCTTAGAATGTCATACTCTAGCAAAATGATCGATCTCCGAGATGAAGTGCTATTGCACTTAACAGAATTGATGCGACTGATTCCCAAGAAACGTCTGGTTTGCAAATCAAATGAATGTATTTAATAGAGCTACGGCTAACAATGAATAAAGTTCTAGATCAGCCACTCGCCACTTGAGCGACGTTTTTATATTTGGCCTCCGCAAACAACATCTTTAGAACTCAGCCTCCGACTCTTTGGTCCTGGTTCAAATCCTTACGAGCATCTGGAACCATGGCAAAAAAGTGACGAAACACGCATCCTTCATTCTAGCTAAGTCCGCTTTAAGTTCGCTTCAAGTTCGCTAAAAAGTATGAAGTCTACCAACACGCACTTGGCCATCGCATCCAACTAATATTATTCCATAAAAAGATATGTCTTCTACAGTTGAATAATAATAGGATTCATTATGATAAAGCAATCCCTCTCTCCTTTCAATTTACATGTCCATTCGTTGGACTTAACTGTCACCGAGAATACCTTAACGCATAGCTAACTTAATGGTTTGCAACTGACGGTTCCGGTACAAAGCAGTGGAAATTCAATCAACCAACAGAATTCACAGAGAAACTCTCAATACATTGTAACGACCTTAACGTACAAATTCCCGGCTCACATTGATGTGAAACGGCATCCCGGGGGGTTCGCACAATTTGACACAGGATTGACATACAAACAGATAGTCCGCTTAGACGGTAGCAGTAGTGCAGTTAATATACGTGTCCGCCATACTCCTAATGTTCTCACCGACAATTAAAAATAAGTAAAAAGTACGAGAACGTTGCGACAATAGTTCGCTCTATTAATTTTGGCAATTCAGTATTCGTTCGGTTTGCTCTCAAGTAAATTGACTGATTGATTGATGGATTCAATTGTTATTGTCATTATATCATAAGGCTTAGCCTTCACGGGGTGAACAGAGCGCACCGAGTGCCAAATATCGCTATCTTACAATCCCGAGGTGTATTCCACCTTAAAACCATCATCACGACGAATATAAAATGGCAACTACTTGCATATTTTATATAAAACATTCCGTCAGGCTTGATGACCTTCAGTTGTGATAGCTCCAAAACATCGCAAAATATTGTGTAAATCCGAATGTGTACTAATCGAGTGATTGAGTTTCATACCGTCAAATTGAAGTCGGGTCAGATGTACTGAATGGTAATTACAAAAATTTGTGACGCCGATAACAGTTCCAGACATTTCGTGGCCATTTGTAACTGCGTTACGATAAAGGCTATGTGACAGGTCGTGTTTCGTCGTGTGCAGTTGATTTACAAAGGATCGCTATCCGTCCGGAAAGCATGTTAAGTAGCACACACATGGTGTGCGACGAAGATCATACATATTTGCTTGATAAAGATGGTAATGTCGGATGTTACAAATTTCAATTATCGATACAAAAACATCTAATTATTATCAAAGAATTTTCTTGAATGAATTTATTTTATATTTACCTTTACCTGGCTAATTAATAGGGAAACCTTCATTTACAGATTTAATAACGTTATACAGGTCTGAGACAATCTTTTGAAATTTATTTCTGTATAAAAACTGCACAAAGTAATTAGTAGTAAACGTAGCCTCTCACGGCAAGGGAACTCTATAAATTCATACTAAAGTAACTCATCTAATCGAATACAGGCCTTATTCGATGTTGCTTGATAGATCAATTACAACATGAAACTTCAAAAACCATTTGCATGACCGAGGAAATGTATTCTCAACTCGTTAATACACGTGCATGGTAGTCAAGTGTTAGTTTTCCCACAAATCATAAAAAAGTCTCGACCCATTATTTACCCATAGGATATACCCATTTATTGCTGGAAAAATTCTTAAATAAACGCTTGCAGCTATATTTACGACGCACCGTCAATAATGTCTCTGAAGACAATGACTCATCTATTTTCCAGTTTTCGTTTCAATTATTTTGTTAATAATATTCGTTAGGTATATAGTAATTATAACATCGGTCCTTAATGTCAAGGCTCACTCACTAGTCCCTACATCTATACTTATAATAAAACTGTAGAGTGGTCAATTTTGTCTGTCTGTATAACCGTTATAGAAACAAAAACTCCTTCACGGATTTTAATGAAACTTGGTACAATTATTTCTACATATTCCTGTGCTGGTTATAGTATACTTTTCATCACTCTACAATCAATAGAGGAGGAGGGCAGTGAAGAGAAATGTTGAGAAAACGGGAAAAGTTACTCCATTTTTTAAGCTTCCGCCGCGTGTGCAACCCTAATGGTTAAAGCTACACAGAAATAATTTTTAAATAAAATATTGAATGTAACACTGCTTATCCGGGTCCGCTAGTGTAAACATACGTTTAAATATTTAATATATTGTGTCACTTTTAGTTCACTTTTATATGATTTTATATAAATCAAGAATCATCTTATCAATAACATATTGCCGTAGAAAAAAATCGTTAATATTCTCAAAGAGAGATTATCTGAGACAATAGTTTACAAAGCTAAAGGCCAATTACGATGAGGCAGATTACACACGCACTGAAGAATATTGTCGACGTGTCGCAAGTGCACAGATTTCTTTCTACACGATACTTATTACTTCAATGCTATCAACAATACTGCAACATGGCTAACTTTATTTCAATTTGTTATTTAAAAGAGTGCTGGGAGTTTTTTTCTCCGGCTTTTCTCTCCCGATCTACTATAGCCTGAGGGGCGCACAAAGCCGAAGTATAAGTATATGTATATGACTAAACATGACCTTCATTGAGTGTATGTATATACCTTATAATGAATAAAATGATTTTAATTTGAATTTGAATTGACTCATTACTTTTTAAAACTAAGCAATAAATCTAGTTTCATCTAGAAAAGTCTCAATTACACCACCTGCGACATCCCTGTCTTAGTCGAAACAGTATGTTTTTTTATTTGTCTCTTTGTTTATTAATTGACTGTTTCATCTTTTTTCAAATATTATACTACGAAAAGAACTTTTTATTGTGATGAATATACTTAAACATATAAAACAAAACAAGGCGTTAAACCAACACTGTCATCTATTTAAATATATGATGTCAAAAGCCTTTATTCAGCGTCATCATTATTATGTTGTCGTCGACACCAAAAAAAAACCTCTTTAGTTCGCGTTTCAAGATTTATTACCGGATCTCGAAGGGTTAGGTAATGAAAAATTCAGGGCCTTCCTCGAATACCCGCCCTTAACCTGAAAATTCCGATATAATAACAGCGGCTGGGTAACTAATATGGAACGTCGTTATGTGCTAGCCAAGTCCTGCGGGCCTTCAGGGAATTTGATGATCCATATGATAATTAACGTTTTGTTTCTCTTTCCCATATATAAATTATATTCTCATGTATAAATTATTGGGTACCGGAAATGGGAATCGTTGGGTGTGTGCTGGATATTATAAACTCAACATACATAGAATCGAATACACAAAACTCAAGAACGACCTCGTATAGATTCGAAACTAGTGACCTAAGCAGATACATAATATATAATCTTATGTGAAAATACTGGCGAGACATTTAATAGTAAAATCTATTAAATTTTTTACCTTCATACGTAATACGTAATATTTTTTATCAACCAACTTTCCATATCACATTTCATTCTGGTATATTCGCGCACAAATACAATTACTTTGCGCTCGAACAAATAAATGAGTACAATCAAAAGAACAAAGGACTCGCTCCACGACCATTGTGCGAGGTACATCTTAAAAAATTAATTAATTTATCGTCCCTTCGGTATAACCTTCACGCTTAACGGCGTCACAGATTTGATAATACACAGACGAGATGGTACCAATATAGAATTATGCCTAACTGCCATCTATGTCATTATTTAAAGTACTACTATCATTATTAGCCTATCTCAGCCGACTGCTGGTTATAGGCCTCCCCCAATTAGCAGCATTACGTCAATTCATATTATGCATATTTACGAGTAGTATCGTACTTAGGTATTCGTTTCATGTTGGATGTGATTACCATTTCCATTGCATCGATGACTGTACACGATTACAAAAACGTCTCTTGTGACACAGGAGAATTCTAAATTGTGCTAGTCCCTCGCACCTCTTTCTCTTAATACTTTGGAAAAATTATTTATTAATCTTACAAATTCATTCATCATCATCATTATCAGCCTAAATTAGTCCAGTGCTGGACATAGGCCTCCCCCAAAAGGGAGTTTATGCTCGTAATCTCCACGCTAGGCATGCGGGTTGGAGATCGCAGGGCACAGCTTTTCGGCGGCGGCTTTTAGCTGTGCCTATTGGGGCTGCGCTATGCCGCAATCATCCGGTCGCCAGAGTCTCGTCTGTTATAGCAGGGTACACCACGTGCAGGTGAGGTTGGCTTGGATTCCTGAGATGGTGGTTGGAACCCCTTACACAAATTCATTCACACAAACGAAATTTTGGCCCTAGAAACCAAGTTTAAGCGATAGAAAATATAATAAAAAAACAGAGACAAAGAAAATATATTTCGTTTAAGCTTTCACTTTATTACTGTATATAACATCAAAGAACATCATAAACAGTCTGCGTTGTAACTGCTCTATGTATGAATCTAACTTTTCGGATCCTTAAATCCCGAGAGGTGTCAGATTGCCTCACATTAGTGGCACGTTGACTGCGCGCAAAAACTTTCTCTCTACACTTAATTAAATTGTTTCAGACAATAGAATACATATACAATAAATATGGGCAAACGTTTGTAAGAATTCAATGATACAAATGCGTTAATTGTATCTATTATATCGGACATTGAATCTAGAACCATTTACACTGTAGACCTGTATCAAGAGTTATTGCAATAGGACAGGACTTATATTGACGGTTTAATATAAAATAAACGTTACAGACAACCTTACCTTTTACTTCGTAGCCGATCATGAATACGGTTAGCAACTGAGTTTTATATACGTAAGCTACGGCTATGAGGAAACGCTACTGATAAGACTGAGCGCTACTGCTTCGAGGAAACGCTATGGGTACGAGCAAGCGTTACCGCTACGTCGTCGCGTGGTCTACGACGTGCTACGACAGTTACACGCTACGAGTACGTAAAATGAGTATTAAATATCTAAAAATATCACTCCCTGTTAAGTAAACAGTAACATGGTGAGAAGCGGTCAACGCCTAGAGTCCTCTAGTGCTCTCTAAGTTGTGTGAGTCCTATCAAGTTCACACGACCTTAACCCTTCTAACTTTGAGATAACACTTGTATAAAGATACGCGGCTTATCAAAATGGTATAATATATATACATATTTGTAGGAAAATAATTCTAGTTCCCCTACATGTGAGTTAAAATCTACATCTATTCACTAATATTCGATACTCGAATATAGTAACCGTTAATAACTTTTTAAAATTTGATAATTAAATGGTTCTATAGTTCTAATTAAATAGTTGGGAGGTATATTTATAGATGTACATTACATCGCCTGCAAACTGACGTTTAATAAAATATGACTCGTACATTATTTATTTAGGAACTAGCTTTAATTATCGTTGAGAAGAACCATCGAAAGGATCGTGTCGATACAAGTTATGCACGATCTTACGAAAGATAATTCATTTTATTTTGTACATATTGAATCTACTGAAATGACAGTTTAATCAAACAGACGTGTGGTATAAAAATATTCGAAGTAAAATATTAATATGCCTTTTTGAATTACCTAATATCGAAGTATACTGAAAATTGATCGGAATTTCCAAATTGACAAATTTCCACGAAGACAGGCCTTCAAATGTCTAGTAATAATTTGTTATTCATATTATTATAAACCTCTATCCTATAACCTCTTTTATATATCGTTATAATTAAGTACATATTAACTGTACGACAATGTAGACGAGAAAACAGCATTAGCATACCCACTTGAGTGTTACTTAATGTGGTTAGTGGAACAATATTATTATTGCATGCACTGCCACCACGTTGGCAACACTACCGCCTTTATAGGACGTAGCTAACACATAGAGCGCTTGTAGAGTATGACATATGACAAAGAGCTTGCGTTAGCACGATACTTTTAGGACGGGTCCGTAAAGTCTATTGGGTCGTGTTAATTTTAATAGGATCTAAAAGATTTAGTGGAGGCTACCCTCAGTTTTGGATTTATTACGTAAATTGAATGCCATCAATCTCACGATGGTTTGAATTGAAGGATGGGAAGATACGAAGCGAGATGAATGTGGCCTTGATTGTGACGTGGGTTCATGACCACGTTCAAGGTTACACATATGTACTTTTCCGTTTTGTGTACTTACTTTTTGTTCGTTTGTTTGTTTGTTAATTAATTCGTTGGGTTGTTGAGTGGGCCGTTTGAGTCATACGGACAATTACAGTAATGCTACAGCAATATTTTTGGTTGGTTTGTGGACGCTCAGGATTGTTCGTGTGTGCGTGTAGGTACTTAGTATTTAGTATACTGTTCGCCGTCTGGATCGAATAAAAACGTCGATTATTTAAAATAAATTATAATTCGCTGTAATATATAGAAATTAAGAGCTGTGGATTTTGAGATTAAAATAAAATAAAATAAAAATAAGTCTTTCTCCAAATTTCGTCACGTATTCAATTTATTTAATAGAATTAATAGCTCATTTTCTATATCTATCTATATTAATAGGTCACGTCGATACTCAAAAAAATAAAAGTTTCTTAACGATTTTTGCGTTCTCTTCAAATACGTAAGTGTATATGGATAACTTAAAAGGACGCAAACGACCTTGTGACCTTGACTCTGTCAGGATACCAATTTCCAAGCTTACACCTGTGTGGGCGAACTTCGGCGAAACTTCCATTTATCGCTCTAACAGGAGTTTTCCGATAACCGTTTACGAAATTTTATAATACTACATTATATTATATTAAAATGGGATTGGATGGGATCGAATTGCATTTCGTGGTGTGATATGAGACACCTGATTAGTGTATGCTTGATATCAGTAGTTTAAAATTGTACGCCTTGTATGACAATATACTCCCCACTGTTCCATGGTGGGGAATATTGTAACATGTGAAAAGACGGGGTGTGCTATATTCCTCTGCCCATTGCCCATTTAAAGTTTATAAGCACTACGTCCGCAATTTTGTACATAGACTGAAACTTCAGTGGTAGGAAATTATGTAACTACGTCTGAGACAATACCTGCATAGACTTTATAGAGACAGATATTTGGAAGACTTAAATGTGTTCGTAATAATGCTGTACAAAAGAAACTATACGTTATAAACTTATATATATAATATCAATGACGATATAAATGAACACGAAATTTTTGGTAATATTTACACTTTGAAAATTTTTGCCACGTATTTAGTACTTTTCTTACGTAAAATCCCGCCTGTAATCTCCTAAAAGATAGGCAGACGTGTCTAGAACACTCCTACGTTAAACCAGTTATTTTTATGTTCCACTATAGAATATGTGGTGAGCCTATTGCGATGAATCGAAAATAAATCCAGATTTCCATTCACTTCTAGAAATTTCAAGATAGAAAAATCGAACAGTACCCGACTCTGGAATAGAACCCAAAGTCTCTCGATCGATAGTCGCCCTCGCAACAACTCGAGCAACGAGACAGTCAAATTAATTTTGTTTAGTTTACGTAAGTTCTCGTAAATATAAAAAGGAGTATATGGATATTATTCAATTATGATAGGGATTGATGATAGGGAGTAATGTAGAGCGATGTTTAATACATGGACTGATTAATAGCAGTTTAATGGCAGTTTGAGAGTGACTCTCCTTGAAATTGCGCGTAAGACCGCCACGATTTACGATACAATAAACATAAAACAGTATTTCGTTTGTTCGCAGTTTTTTCCTATTTCGACTTTGTTTTTTTATATTTATCGATTGTTTAGTAAAGCTTTGCCACTCGCTAACTTATTCAAAGCCATGCCATGGTAGCTTAACTTGGCAAATCTCATACAGCCGAGCTTGCCACTCATAGTTACTGACGTTACCAGCAACTGTCAAAGCGCACAAACTAAAATACCCACATTTTTAAGCCGCAGTCGTTGCCTTACTAGAATGATGTTTTTTAAACGATTTTTAAATGAGGATTACTTGTTGACTGAGACATGAACAGAAACAAAAATATCACAAATGCATCGAACCCTCACTCTTAAATATGTACCACGTGTTATAAAAGTCGACACATATAATTTGTATTGAATGATTTTTCTAAATAATTTGTATGTGTAAAATAAGACTAATTTCTCATATTTTCATGTACATATATGTATGTATAGCAGTGATAGCCGAGTGGTTAAGAATTCAGCCTCGCACTGCGGGGGTGCCGAGTTCAAACATCGTGAGGAAACCTGCACATCTTAGAATTAATAAAAAAAACAAAAATTTCTAAGGTATGTGAAGTCTGCCAACCCGCACTTGGCCAGCGTGGCGGACTATGGCCTAAACGCTCTCAATATGAGAGGAGACCCATGTTCCAGGAGGGGAATTGTAATGGGTCTATTATTATTGTATGTATGTATAATATATATTATTATGCGATTAGATAATAAAAATAGGTTCTGTACATTACTGACATACCCCCGCACAAACCCACCCCTACGCTCGGGGTAGCGTGAATTATTACCAAGGACAGCACTGCAGTACGAGTCGTTCTGCTTTGAAAAATATATCTTGTGAATACATGAAACGTATATGTATTTACATGGAAAATATCAGTATATAGTTTCATTATCATCAGCCTGATTAAGTCCACTACTGGACAGGCTTCAACTGTTTTTTGCCCATAATCCCCACGCTGGGCGTGTGTGTTAAGGGTTATAAAGCAAAGCGTCTAACACCGCCTATGTTATATAGTCTATAATTACATAACGTAGCATCACACATGTAATCCTTAAAGGGGTAGGCAGAAGAGTGCAGTACACTGCTATGTTTCATCAGTTACGCTTACGTCTCCCCATGGAATATGTGGGGAACCTACCGGCATACACCGGGCACAAACTAGACCTCGAGCCACTAATATAAATTTCTACTGGAAAATACAATAGCATCCGACCTGGGAATCGAATCTAAGACTCTTAAATATTCATTACTATAACGGCGTTGTCGTCTCAATCATTATAACGTCACTTATCATTAGTAAAAGTGACAAGCCTTAAAACAATTACTCAGATATTCCTTTGCAATAATGGATATTTGTTAATGTTTGGATATTTAATAATATTTGTTGAATGCTGATTTCGAAAACTTCAACCAAACTTAAATTAAAAATGTCTCCTCTATCTACTCCTTTGGAGTGATGATACAGTTATGATATTACATTATTATTG
>DWEC01003854.1:0-10273 GCA_018245735.1 Microceris miodesmiata | reverse complement strand
GAATGAATCATTGATGAAAGTCATAAGAGAATCATAGAATAGAATAGTTAAATTGTATGCATATTCTCAATCTGTCACATATTATATTACATATACACTTTAGGTTTTTTTATTCATTTAATTGTGTTTACCTCGACACATCATTTTCACTTCGCATACGGGATAGGCAAAAGACACTAAGTACAGGATATGCCTATCTGTTTATTCTATTATTTATTTATTAGTAGCTTATGTAATAAGACCGTGAATCAGATATGTTCGAACACGGGATAAATTTAAATTTGACATGAAATATTTGATTGTGTTAGTCGAGTGTTACAAAAATAAATACATTTCCAATTAAACAATTTCTGTTAAGATAAAACATTTCTCTATCCTTTGTACTCTTCTACTCACTCTCTTTGTACTCTTCACACTCGCGATGCAACAAGAAAAGGAGGACGCTATGTTTTAATTAAGTTTTCTACTTTCCTCAGCCACCGGTCAGGTGGGCTGTGTGAGGTTTATGCAAATTTCGTAACAAGGGTTTAAACTTTTAATTAAAACGGCTAGTACTAATATTAAACACGTACATCTCAATCTACCCACCGAGTTTCTGTTATAATAATAATTTGTAAATGATATACCCCTTCACGCTATGTCCCATATGAGGTAGGCAGAGAGCACTGCGTGCCAATAACTCTATGCTTAGACTTTCGATGCTTCTTCTCTATTCATCACTCTTTTCATATAATCAAGCCGTTGTTGGAGAATTTTGACTCCCCCATCAGCCAATGTCCAGCCCATTCGATCAAGATGTAAGTATTTACCTCCCTCGACGCTAACAATAGCACAGCAACAAACGGAATAAATAATAAAGTAATACAGAACAGATACATACTCGTATATATCAGCTTTGGAAACTTTTCAATCGTTTTCATATAATTAACGTAGCATTGGTTAAATGTTCTTACATTTATTAACATTTTATACAAACGTATTAATGAATTTCAATGGACAACGCTGCGAGACATACATAAAGAACAAAGACTAAAAATGCTATTTGCGAATAATAAATAACACATATTGCGAGTAACAAAGAGTATTTCAAATAAACACAAATTGTTAGGAAAATTCTTTTTAGAGCGCAAAGCGAGCGCGAATGATGCCAGTAAAAAAACGTAGCTCAGCAAAAGGCTTTTTCTACACCATTTATTCAACTTTCTTAACACTGTAGTGCATTGCTCAGCGCTTTCTGGCGTCTCGACTTTATTACAAATTCCTCGTCTGTTTTATGATTCTCTTTAAAATGTAGCACTTTTTGCTGCATCGTCTAGTATTCTTAATTAGCTCAATATTTGTTTAGCTGCAATCGTAATGCACAAAGTATCTGTAAAGATTTTTGCTGCAAAGATGTTAAAAAATTCTGCTACTAGATGTATTCTACTGAAATACAAATGTATTTCGGACTTTTATTAGGTTAAGAGAACTCAAGAATAGTAAAAAATATTTTTATAACAATCCTCCATCAATAAATACGTCTGTCTATAACATAACGTTTTAAAATGACTACAATATTTCTGCAACCAAAACCTTATATTGATCGATTTGTTACAAGACAAATATTAATCCTATTAGATTCATACCCCTGAACTCTCGTTTGAAATTTGACATGTAACCTTAATCCTATTAGAGTCCATTCTGTCTCAAAGTGTCAGGTCGCTCACCTCCGATTAAAATCGTTATGCAATTCTACCAGCTAGCTCAGTAAAATAATAATATACTTTTCTATATTCTTTTCATGTTATTTCACCGAGTTCTCAACGTTACATATCACCACGCCTATGAACCGTGAAGAGGTAGACAGAGGAATGGAGTACCTACACTAACACATTTTACTAGTTACGTTAACGTTCCACAGTGGTAATGAGCCTATTGCCATGCACCGTCCACAAATATAGACTCCGAACCATTACGAGAAATTTCAAGATAGAAAGATTGAACCCAGGACTTCTCGAACGGTGGTCATGTTCGGAACCACTCGACCAACGAGGCCGTCAATCAGTGTTCAGTTATTTATTTTTTTCGGTAAGCGATTAGGGTAGACATGGATTCGTTCGATGAGACCGTTCTATCTAAATTTGAGTATTCTCTGTAACATGGCTTTCAAACATATCATTTATGATATTCTAACTGGATTTATGATAATTATATATATTAAAAATGTTTTTCGATATACACATTATATATATCACGAATGTTCCTTTTAAAAATAACAACGAAATTGTACGTGATAATAGTCTTATCAGTATTAAACGTTTTGTAAGTACTCCTATAAAACCAGTGAAAACAGTTGAATAATGGATTAAAAATTTATTTCAAAATATATACATAAACATTTAGTATTAAAATTATTTCTTTTACTTTATTCTATATACATATATCTATTCTCCAGACCTGTGAAGTTGGGATAAGGCAGTAAACATACCTTTGAATAATCGATTCCTTATTTAACATAGCCTCAGAGGAAATGTGAACCAAATATGTTCAAACCTAGCACAGTAATACAATCATAGCACCTAATTTCGCTTGAAGCTCAAGAACGCCAAGAATTATGAGCACATCAAAGCATAATTTACGTACCAAATACATTCTGATGTCAATAAATTTGCCACAGTAAAAATCTAAGATTGCCGGGTGGTACTAAAATCTTGTAGACATTATGAAGCTCATTAAACGAAATCTATGTCGAAATATATTTCATCGGAAGTTGTTCTACGAGGTCTTATGTTGGAATTACACGTAATTAGAGTTCCATGATTACTGCAATATTTACTTGTACCTAAGTATTTGTACTAATAGGCTCTATTTAAAGTCGTGGGTAGCAGGCACACTGACTCGACCGTTGGAAAACAATTGAAAATTGAAATTTGATAGACCTTAGTCATTTACCATTAAATGTCAAAATGGCAGATATACACTGCGTATAGAGATAGATGGAGGTGAGGAAAATGAGTCAGACTCACTTATCATGATCAAATAACTCAGATACTAATTGTTGGGGCAGTCAGAAAGCAATCCGAAAGACTCCGAAAGGGGCGTGCGTATAGGACAATATTGATGAATATAGAATTAACGGGTTACATTTGTAGGTATAGAGGGTTGTGGCACTTGGTTCTCTGCCCTACCCTATAAGATCTGATACAGTACGTGAGTACACTACTACACCTTTTTCAAAGTATCTGCCATGGAGAATGTATAGTCTACCTAAGCTCAGTTACTTGTACCAGTTTTCACATAAGCATAACATAAAATTATATAGCCAAAAAACACACAACGTATCACATCCACATCGGCGCGATTTTGAACTTGTTTGTAACCGTCAAAGGCGGTTCATGATCTCGTTTCAATTTACTACGACGACTATATTAACAAAAACTTGTTTCGTAACCGATTATACGCTCAATCGAGCGCGTCTAAACGAATTTTGTGAACTAATTACTATGTTAAATCTTCGAGATAATTTTGTATTGGGCTATCGATGAGAATTATTATGGAGATAACAAGAGTTTGGGCGACAGTTTACGATGAATTCGATATAATATGTACCTTCAATGCTTTCTTTATATAGGTATTATATGTAAAGAGAAATGAATAGAGAATTAGTGAATGTGGTGATGAATATAGAAGATGGACGTGGGGTCTGAAAGGATGAATGAATAGTCTGAAGGAAATGACCTGGTGATAAGATAACAATGATAATAACATTATTTTATTTGGTTGTTATTTAAAAAGAAATGTCATTTCAAGTCTCATTTTCATTCATTTCCTAGAAATTTCTTTAGATATGATTTAACTTTACACATGCTTTCAGCCATTTTAATAGCAATAACTTCTTGGTACGTGAAAGCAGTATTTCTATTAATATTTTATTACGTGCAACGGTCTAATCAATGAAGAGGTGAAAGAGATAATACGGTCTATTCATGTATAACAAGTACCCGGCTTGAACAGTATTCAGGTTTCATAAATTATCGAGAGGAAGTCAGAATGAACGTTTAACGTGGTTTTATCACATAACCACTAGTCATCACAATTCTTTACACGATATACGTCATTATTGTTGTTATTTAATCACGTCAGGCCTTTAAAGGATAGGCAGAGAGCAACGAGTGCCATATATCTCAATCTCGACATGTCTGACGTACTTCTGGTATACCTAATTATCTGTTTATAAATAGACCCCGATGTTCACAGGCAATGCGCATTAGAATTGGATACCCGCGATTTGTTTGTGTATGTTGATTTGAACTTCGTAATTAATGTAACGTATTTCATCGTGTATTTCGAAAGCGTCGAGCAGGGTTTAATAATATCTTATTATACGTAGCATTTGCGGAAGCGCGTTGATATTCGTTACGTGTTGTCATCAGTTGTACGCGGCGTCGGTGGCAAAAACTAGTCGTAAAAATAAATCCGGTCGGACCAGTGGGGTAACATCGAAAAAGTTGTACTGACCAATTCAACGGTTGACGCCAACGGGCCCGTCCGAGTAGGTGTACACCCGCTCGATATATTACTGTGGACAGATAATGAAAATTTTTCGGCCAGCGACGCGAGAATTGTCGCTTTTAATGTATTGATTTGTTTTTACCAGATAGTGCACGCCGTGGGTGGTCCAGAACACTTCTTTCTGTACCTTTAGAACTTAATGAACTATTTGATCACGCTGTTATGAAGAGAATTATCATAAGAAACTGCTGGAATTGTATTGATTTGTTAAATGAAAACCATGTGTCCACGTTGTAAACGTTACTTTACCTGAAACCGTCTCTTGGGTCATACAAATATATATATTTAAAATATCGAATTGCGTTAAAGAGTTTTTGTAGAACTTTCCATTGCATGTGTGGGTATTGTTTTGAATAAATTCTTTACAGAACTCATAAATACTTATCGCTGTATATCTATAAACGTTTGTAAATTGTTCTATCGGGATCTATCTATTACCAACGGCGGGTATCGAGTTAACAAAAAGTAATGGCAAGTTTTCCTCGGCACAGATAGACCCGCCGCACAGGATCTAAGAATGTCGCTTGGCGGCTTCGTAAATATGGTGCTGACGATTAAAAGCAATGGCTGCCGTTTTTGTGGCTCGATATTGATTGGTGATTTGTACAAAAAAAACAATTGAGTTCTACGAATGATATGATCGAAAGCGTCTCATTGAATACAATTCATTGATATTTAATATTAATGCTCAAACGTTTTGATATCCCATAAAAAGAAATTTGCGAAAAAGGAATAATATTCCTTTACAGGGGGAACATCAGGAGGCAGTTTGTTTGCAACTATTATCGTGTTAGTTATTATAATTGTAGGTAAACATCAAACACATTTAAATCTAGAAATAAACATTTAGAAACAAATACTAGTTCTTATCATGCAAATATTTGCCTCTTGCAAAATTGGAACCAACCATCATCGACTCCCTGATCAATGAGTCCAAAAGGCCAGATAAATTACACTCATATTGCAATACCTGCAATTCGTTCGACAATTTTGTAATTAAATATTACAACTGCCAGACAACGGTTCGAATATAGATTTATTAAACTAATTGTATTGACTTCGTCACCACCCTGTCTCAGTACACTGCTGAACACAGGCCTACCCTGAAAATATTGACTTATATAATTAGTTATTTATTAAGCGTCTCTATACCCATTCAACTTGTCGTCAATCAGAGTTTAATTAACGAAAGAAGTTCGCGTGCACAAACCATTTGCCGAAGCTTATTTATAGTTCGTTCCTTCGAAAGGCCGCAGTTGGCCGACGCACGCGCCACGCTTCCCCTTTTGTTTTATTTGCAATCTATATTAATAACTTCCTGTATTGATTTTAAATCTAACAAGACCGGAGACCATAAATTGAATGAATAAATATTCATGAAGATAGTTTCACAATATTATCGTTGACTTTCAACTAGATTCACTTTAAAACTGGCCTTTCAATTGTTGAGTAAAAATTTCGAAATGATAACAAATTATCATTTTGAGATAAAAAAAAATTAGTTACAAGGCTATTTATTTATTTTAAAATCTAATTATAACATGTTATATCTATAGCTTTACGTCACACCAAGATCGCACTGATTGTACTGAATGTTTAATTTGTGTAAGCATTAACGATGTCCAGAACGACAATAAACCATGAATGACATATTTAAATCTGTAACACATTTGAAGCGTTCAAAATCTAATTTAACTGGTAATTAACGATTAAAATACTTAACTATGTATTATATTATGCAAATACTACGAATTGATTAACATTTTATCACATATTAGAATCATCACCATTTCAGCTATTTTAATTATAAGCCGCAACCAAACATCACGACTATGAATAAATTAACTAAATATCTAATAACTAGATTATAATCCTTATTGAATGTAGAATAATTATTATTGTACATGTGGGTTCATTATTGATTATACACGTGGTAATGTTAAATGATAATTACCGAAATGAACGTGATCAAAAAGAGCCAATAACTAATATGTTACAGTTGCGTAACAAATCCAAATACGCAAATCAGTTGTAGCGCGTGGCCTTCACGATCATTAGTACCTACAATTTATAAACGTAGTGATTGCAGGGGGGTCTGCTGATCAAGAAGACGTCACTTAGATTTTTTTGTAGAAATTTCTAGTAGAGGCTCGGAGTCTCAATTTGTGTCCGGTGTATGGTAAGAGGCTCACCACCTATTCGATATTGAGTGGGATTCCATACATACGAAGGTGCGTGAAGCTGGGCTCTGCTATCTCCAACCCAGCGTAGAGATTATGACCAAAAACCCTTTAGAGTAGGCCTGTATCTAATAGTGTACGTAACACGTGTTTATGGTTTATCAGCGGATTACCATACCACAACCTCAGCTAACTTAACTTCAAATAAGCGTGTTTGATGTTCCAAGATAAAAAAATGACTAAATAAAAAAATATTGATAATCCACCCGGGTCGTCTAAGGGGGGATTGCGCATCTGAACACATTCCTAGTGCATCATGGAAGGTCAATTAATACGACACAACGATCATCACACTGAACAGAACAGTATTTCTAAATCTTAAAAATATCAAGCCAGTTTGGCACTTTGTTTCGACATGAAAAATAGACAAATAATCAAACAAAGATACTTATATATTTATAGTATTGATATGGATAATAACAGACATTATTTTAGACAGTACTCTCATACATTTATTGAGCTACTCAGAGTAGCCGCGCCCCGACCGCACCAAAGAAACAAGATAATCACAAAACGCTCTTCTTAGAACTGCGTGGATAGTTTGCAAACGCTTGTAACTAGACATTAGTGGTTAGCCTAATCACTTGTAATAAAACAGATCTCTAGTAATTCCCTTCGTGGTCTTTAATTATAGCTTAAACCCACCGGTCTTAAGACCGGAGCTTTTTGCGCCAGCCAGCCTCGCTCCTTGTAATATCCACCTGTATCCTGTCAAGATTTTGATCGATTTAGGTTGGCATTTTTCTGTATTTAGCTGAAACGGTAATTCTGAGATAACTGATGTTATACCTGATATGCAAACGTAAAGCTATGTTGAAAATAATATAGAAAATAGTGCCGGATAACCTACGTTTTTATACATATTTTAATACATTATATTGCCAATTCGTGATATACATATTTTAGGTATGCACATAAGTGCATTAGAATGTAATTTAACTGTACAGAATACATTTTAAATTAAAAATAATAATTATTCGAACAATTGGCAACAAATCGCGCAGGATCGGAGCAAGTGGCGAGCTCTCGTGTTCTCGTGGGCCAAGATTCACTTCGGATCGTTGCGCCAACGGAGTAAGTAAGTAAGTAAGTAATTATTCGAATATAAAGATTGCATAAGCAAAGAATGTTTAAGTGCTATATTCACAATCACTATCATTTTTATTCCCTTTGCTATGACTGTACAGAAAATTACAGGAAAATTTCAAATATATCTACAATAGTACCCATATAGAGTTTGTTGTTGAAGTATACCTATACATACATGATATCCACTATTTGATTCCACAACAATTACGTACGATTTTTCTAGACCTGAATACCACAACTGCCGACTACTGCGACACAAATACCCGTACCGAATATTAAGGCGCAATACATTTTTGGGAGATTCGTGGCATTCCAGCGTCGGAGACGGATAGGCACGTAATGTTATCAAGTTACGTCGCCGTAGAATGCGGGAACATTCCGACTCATTGCTCCGTCTGCTCCCGGGCCAGCTGTCGTGCAAGCGATGTCTTCAACTGTAAGCTATGGCACTGTCGATAACGTCCTCTCAAATATTATGCGAATTTTGTTACAAAATGCAACAACTTTAAAAAATAAAACAGAATTTCAAGGATCCATTACAGGGGCGCAAGAACTCTATCTGTTACTGTTCTGTATTGTACTCTTCTGCATATTTTGTGTTCCAGATAAAAAAATTTACACACACACAGACACAATTTAAGACACAAAGCATTCCATGATAGTTTTCTGAAAATTCAACGTATCAGTAAGCGACGTCAGCCAACATTATTGTCATCAGATAAAGATGATCATTGACAGGGACGACTGATCGAATATCAACCATATGCCCATTTTCTACTTCAATAACATACAAAAAACTTTAACACTCCGAAGCACGCAAACCGTTAGCCCACCTAAGGAAACAGCGACCGACATTGTGATGATCATGAACTGACAGATGACATGGCTATTGCCAACGTATTACGGGATCTATGCCTTGTCCTACTAAACCTTATTATCATTATCATCATCAATCCTTTTATCGTTCCCTTGTTGAACACGTGTCTCATTTCGGGGTGCAAGGATTAAGACATAATCTACCACGCTGACCATGTGACGGGTAAGTAGACTTGTTTAGTACTTTCTATAGAGTTCACGCCCTTAAAAAACACTATAGATAATGTTACGTAAGTTTCCGCGTGATATTTTCTTTATCGATACATTGATATTTAATCTTAACACACATTTCCTGAGGAGATGCGGGCCAGGACTTGAACCCAGAACCTCCGGAAGGGGAACTGAATTGTTACCCACTAAACTATTACTGCTTGCTAAGCGCGGTGAAATTTATTACACTGTTAATCCATGTCTAGAGAGCGCCGTACTCTGCAATCCAAGGCAAGTTCGGGGCACGATGGCTTGTTTAACATTGGAGCCGTTCGCGACTATTCAATCAATGCCTACTGAGCTGCAATTGTGCAGTTGCAACTGAGCTGCAACCAACCCTTCTACGAATTGCTGCCAACTTTATTAAGAGCTTTTGATCAATCTTTTAGAAATTTAACACCACGCTTGGATCTCCCCTAGAGGCAGGCAGAGGAGTGTAGTATACTCCCACGTTTTACCAGTTTCATATACCACATAATAAAATAGGTGATGAGCACATTACCATACACTAGATACAAATAGCGAATCCGAGCGCCTACTCATACTTCAACCAATGTTATTTTTAACAGTTCATTTGTGATTTCATGCTAATAAGGTTTCTGATACCATTAGACGAGTAATTAGTAAAAAACTTTACTAAGGATACTACGTTTTGAAAAAGACATGTAAAAATCTAATAAACTAACGTTCACTTGGTGATCTAATATAGACCAGTAAGCTAATTGATTGAAGTAATAGTTATTTTACAAGCCCACAAACTGTCAAGGATGTAATTAATTTTATCCGCTTCTACTATGTGTATGTATATTTAAGCAATATAACTGGTTATTTAGTAGGTAAGGAGAAGTTCGTTTTTGAAACTAAATATATTAGTACTATCTAAATACATGACAAAAATAACATATACGAGTACGTGTACAATCTATGTTTAACGTTTTAACTTCACGTTCTTATAAAACAAGTCTTTTTTTATAAAATATAAAAATTAAGGGTTTAGACTCGGCACTTGGCTAACTAGTCATTTGAATAACTTCTGGAAGCTATTCAAATGACTAGTTACTTATATACATATATAAGTAAGTAATATATTCACGCCAGTACCCTCACGGGCTAGGTAAGTATGTCGATAGGAAGTTTATTAAACGTTAACAAACCTGGGAATCAAGATGATGAAATAGTTACCTCATTTAATAATACTCTCTCATCGAGAGGAAATAAAAGAGATGAATTGACCGGAAAGACCGATGTAAAATGCATCTCGGTTGCTAATAGCGTCATTAGAAATCTTTTCTATATAAGAGCCCAAT
>DWEC01003853.1:0-10273 GCA_018245735.1 Microceris miodesmiata | reverse complement strand
CCTCAGTAAATCAGTAAGCAGGTTGTTTAGAAATGTAGCGGTATATTTTTCGTCAAAACTGACACCACTTAGGTACATAAGTCGCATAACTAAGCCGCGTAAGAAAAATAAGGTACACAGTTATTTTGCTCTTCTGTAAACTAGACATTTTTTTTGAACGCACAGTTAGAACTTCATTGACGATAAGTAAGAGAAAGTTGGTGTATACTCGTAAATGAGAAAGACGAGGATGCTCCGATAGTTTGGACAAGCGCGAAGAATGGTAGACGAAAAATTGACAAAACGTATTTACTATGTGGATACACGAGACTCGCTTATATTGACGAAGTTGGTGAGACATTGGCGGATAGAGAAGTCATAAATAATGTTACAGAGACCTATAGTTTCACAATTAAGTTATCTCTTATTATAATTATTATATCATCATGCCAGGTCCCTAACGGAGTCTGATTGGGTTTATTTCCGATAAGTAATTGAGATTTAAGTCACACCACTTACAAACCTTACCGTTCGCTGCCGTGCCCAACTTATCTATTTATTTCGCATTTTTTTGAACATGCTAAATTGAACCTTAAACAATCTTAAAATAAGCATGGCCGAGTAGCAAGGTAATAACGAAAACATTAAAGCGACATAAAATTGAAATAGCAATTATTCTATTTCATTAATTATTTAATATCATGACGCCGCGTCAGGTTCCAGTGATGTAGGATATTCAGAATGAAACACGCACCTCGAACTCGTGGATTAAGGCGCCCATTGAATATTTATGTTGAACACCGTTTTAAATGAAGTGTGCTCCAAGTGTGCAAGTCCAACCAGGGAAGCGAATGATATTGACTATGATGATACACATTTTTATTTCTATTGACACAATAAAGGTAAACAAACTAAATTTATTACTGCAAGGCGATAAGGTACAGCAGTTTATTGGGTTCTAAGCGAGAGTGCACCTCTCACAGGACTCACTCTATAATAACATTTCTTTCGAATTGAGTCATTGGTTCAATGATAGAGTTAAACCTGGAAATTGCTTGAGAATATTCTTGTCGAATAAATAAATCTTTATATTATTTTCAATATAAGATTCGCGATCGTAAATACGAATTTACCTATGTATAGGTACACCACTAATTTATGCTATGGTTTTCCAACCACCATTTGGTTACCGAGACAGACTTTACCCTTCGCAATCTAAGGGAAGACCCGCGTGCAACTGTGGAATTATAAAAATGTTGATGACGATATTAGCTCTAGTCGCGTGATCCTAGTTTTACTGGAATTCAGAAAAACAGTGCAACGTTGGATTGGACGCATCTGCCTATGTGTCTGATATCGCCTGCTCTGTAAACTCTTACGTACAATACTTATTATACGTGAATCAATTTATTCGACGCGGCGCGCGACCGACTACATATTTTTCAATTACGTCAATTTAAAATAATTCTTAATTCGCTATTATGACTCATTGAGAGCATTGTGTCAGTGTTCGGGCGAATAACATCGCTTTCATACCAGCGGTTATAAGTCGCCGGCTAAAAGTTCGGTTGCGTCGTTCGGATATTTGCGCGCGCATTCGGAGTTGATATTTAAGTATCGTATTTACCAGCATGTGTTTTCATTTAATATTACCTGTCTTGCCGTTGTATTTAGACCGCGTTAAAAAGAAAAAAAGCGATGATCACAGCATGATAATTTAATGCTTATAAATAAGAAGCGACAGTACCTACCGATGTCCAGTAAATATCTATTGCAAATGATAACTAAGTATTTATAATAAATACAGTTTTTTATTTAGTGTTAATTGTTTAGCAAACCTTTCGTTGCTGTATTCTGCAAGCCAACCCCACCTGCAGAATACAGCTCAGTGCTCAGCTGAGCTAAGCTCCGCCAAGTACAACTTTATCATTGCTTCAAATCAATAAGTTCCGCTTACGACTAAAATCTCCTTTTTTCATGAAGCGTCCGTTATTTCAAAACATATAAAGTCCAGCCGCGCTCAAGTACGAATTTACTGCACCGACTAAGTAAACAGAATGAAGAATTGAGTCGTATCTGTGTTCAATGCGTGGGCCTAATGTAAATTGCTGTATTTCATTAAGCAACGTATTAAGTTACAAAGTGTAGGAATATATAGAAAACCTGGTTTAAATAAAATTATAAATATAAATATTAATAATATGCAGTTCTCCTTGGCTGGCCAGTTTTTGTAAGTTCCGTCAGCAAGAGAAGTGTTATGGGCATTTTTTTAGCCGCTTCCAACTATAAGTAGTTACGCCGAGTTTTTGTAGCCCATAGTTTATTTATTGCACCGTAGACTATATCTACTCGTATATTTAAATGGCTTTTAATAATCGACTTAAAATAATATCTTCCGCACCTGGTTTCCGAAAGGTGCGAAAAATGTGAATATTGAATACATGGTGACTCTTCTTGTATTGATAGTACCTATATGATTTTTTTATCTGTGATACCCGTATTGTATTGGTATTAGGGTTACGTATCGTGTACAGTCAAAACTCAATGTACATCTATCCACAATTAATTTTTATGTTAATAACGTTACAGTTGACCGAATCGTGTATTAAATACTCATATAAAACGGAATTGTCACAGAAAATTTAAATTGTCAGATTAAAAAAGAAAGACTAATACTCTATCTTAATTGGATAAGTGCTGATGATTGCGTATTAAAAAAAAATCCAAACCCAATTTAAATATCACCGCGAGCGGTACAGAATAGTGTGTCAATGTTGAAATTGTAGATACAAGTATTAAAAGCGTTGACATTTTATCGTGTATTAAGCTCCCCGGTTATCTTATTGTATGGTAATTCAGTAATTACCATTTCATAAGTAACATTACGTACAACGAAATAAACATAAAACTTTTAATTCGTTCGCTGCTTAGTACTAATTACGTGTTTCCAACCGAGAATATAGTGTACACAATTAACATAAGCGACCACAAAAAATATATTCTAACGGAATTTGTACGTACACAACCGGATATTTATAATATTGCGAACAATTAATTTCTGTTCATTAACATTCGCTACAATGATATTGTAATATAGTACCTAAGTTATTAAAAATAATGTACTTTTAGTGCGCTATTATTGTTCTTTTAAAATAACCGTTTAATCCTTAGTGTGCCTATTATTGGATATTTGATGCCATGCATTGAGGTCGTCTTCAGAAATAATTAAATTAAGAATTGCGTAATTAAAAACGAATATTAATTTCAGACGTTCTTTACTGCTAATGTATAAGAATCGCAAATCAAAATTATTTGTGACCATATAATACCTATGTGACACATTAAAAGTTTTTAAAATAATATTAAGAGCAGTTCTCAATGACTGTACATTCCGGTCACCGTATCGATGCTTGGCGAATTTACACACATTCTAGTGGGACTCCAGACGCACTCTGCCTAACTAGTTCTGTACCATTATTGGTACAACGAAAACTCGTGATTTATTCGATTCACAGTCTTACGGTCATCGTCATAAGTGCTAAAAGTCGCGCCTTCGTAGAAGGACACGAACGTAGTAAATATCTATAACACTAACAATGTTGTCGGTCTGGTGCGCTGTTGTATTTGGTTAATATTCCTACCGTTTAACTTTAATTAGTCAATTTATATTCAAGTTGCAGTGAAGAGTGCCTCTATATTATTTATCGCATGAATTAAGGCCGCAAACGTTATGTTTTGTTATAGCGTAGCACGTTATCATACGCCTTGTATGTTAAATTGGCAGTTTCTGACTCGCTTTTAGGTTCCCTAATTTTACATCTACATACATCCCCCTATAGGTTCTTGCTGGGTTTTACAACTATTAGGATTTACTAATCGCCTCGTATCTATTGGTTTGAGAATTTGTCAGTACCTCTGATTGAAGTACATTTGTATATTTTTCAACCTTCTCTTCGGTACAGTTCTTAAAGTATTTAATGGTTATAATAATTAAACATTTTCGTAACATTTATGTAACGAGTTCTTCCTGCAATAATTTTATTTGATGCCCTTTTTTGGGTGTTACCTTGTTTTCGTGTCATCATACAATTATCTTCCTTGGCTTGAAGGTGTTATTTTAATTATTTTTTGAGCCGACTGATTCATACGTAGAGTAGAAGGTCGAGTTCAGTACCGTGTCATTGGAAATGTCTATGCCCAGCAGTGGACAATGGCGAGCTGATAATGTGTGTGTGATTCATACAGTGCTCTTATACGTGTAGCAATGAAATTTGTAAAAAAATCTTTGTGGTATCTTTTTCGTATTTGTCTCGAGCACCCCACCCTTTATTTACAATAATACTAATAGATATTTTTCGTTCATTATTTTGATTCTAACTATATTAAGAATTATTTTTCACTTTTAGTGTCACTTTTTAATTGATTGTTAAAAAAATAAAGTGAAGGAAAGTTACATACAGACATACAAGCAAACATACAGGTGGAGCTAATATAAAGCGTGTAATAAACACCGATAGTAACAATGACACTGTAAGGGCAAGTTAATGAAACTTAAATGAATCATGCAACTTGCTCTGTGTTGATTGTAGAAAATTACCTTTGTCAATATAAGTACATTGAGCGAAATATTTCATAATTTAGTACTTAATAATTATCGGTGTAAGGTCCAGATTGTATTGCGATTGCGCCGTTGAAGTCAACGCACTCATACATATTAAAATCTATTCGGACCCGGCTGTTGCACTTGCTTTTATTAAACTTTATATCTTTGCGCCTAAATGTCTTATCTTCATCGACATGTTTGAACACATACACGAAGAAATCGTACATTTGCACATACATATGCTGGTCGATTTACATACAGGTTTTTATGTAACAATAATATGCAATTTCCGTAAGAGAAAAGAACAATGGGAAAAAACGAATCTCTTATCATGGAATTTTAATAATATACAGGGGCTATTTCTATTTAGTTCTCATTTACTACAAGGCAATGCGTGTCTTCAGCTAACGCGGCATCTTAAGTTGTACCTCATTAGACATATATTCACAGGGCACTATTTACGAAATATACATTGATCTTATTATGTTTGCCGTACAATAACTCGATATTGATTTATTTTTCTCGATATTTTTTTAAACTACACTTATGTAGGTATTTAATTAATGTGTGTATTTAAATTTACGTTTTCTATTATAGGTATCTCTTATTAGGCTGTTCATCAGAATTTTAAATGCTACATAAACTACCAATAGAGGATACCCGTTTATGGAGGTGGATATTATAGACATTTTACAGGGAGTCACTCGGGCTTCTCTTGTTATTTATTAGTTCAGTCGTGCGTACGATCAAAGTATGATCTATTTTCGATCCCGCCACTCACTTATAGGGTTGGTCTGCAGTTGTCTCCGGGATACCGTTATGGGACTCATTACAGACATCTGACCATAGCCATGAGTTGGATACTACTGCACCATTATATCTCTAATTAAACTAGATAGAGTTGAAAGTCATTCTTTCATCATAACATAAAATCCTATTGCGGCTCATAGTGACCCTTGCTAAAAGTCACTTCTGGCGCTTACCCATCTTGAGGGAAGACCGCGTCGGAATTTACTTAAATTACTATTTACTAATTAAATCCTTTTCGATCCACTACCGCGTCAGGAGTGCAAAATCTTGCATCTCCGTTATCAAATATGAGATGTAGAATAATTCATATATTCAGAGAGAATTTAAAGGCAACACCTCTACTCAATAATTATGTGTCTTGTATGACTGGTGTACTAAACCGAACGTACCCGGAGCCGGGGATCGAGTCCAGAACCTCTCCATCAGACGTCGAGCCCACGGATCCTCGACGAATGAGGCAGTCAATACCCTCTAAAAAGACACCAAATACAATTAATGCCTTAATTGAATCAGATTAAATCAAAACTATATTTCAAAGCCCGTGAAGATTCTGTGATCAATAGGTTTTTAGAGGATGTGTCAGATCACAACAATGTAAATAGTAGTTACTGACGTTTAATCACTAAACTGTCACTGTACTGTTACTATTCAATCACCTGTACTGTCGAGTTAGCGGGAACGAGCCGTGCGCTGTTCGATGGATAAACATAATTATCTAAACGTTATTTGCGAAATTAATGTTTTGTTCTCGGAACGATTTTAGAATTATTTATCTTAAAATTCGATGTGATAGGCAGTCTAGACCACACACAAACTACCGTCGCTTTCATTCTCGACAGTAAGTTTACGCGGTCTTTTGTTTATTTGAGTCGTGAATAAAAAAAGCTATGAAGGACACAATACTACTGTACGTGCGGTTGTATGTAAGTCATTTCTTAAACTGAGGCCAATTATTATTACTATATTATCACGCCCAATCTTTTCGGGGTAGGCAGAGAGCACCCAGTGCCTTATAGACCTGACATGCTTCTTCTACATTAATACTGTAACCAATCGTAGCAAATATACTTGTTAACAGAAACAAAAAGGGAACAGAACTTGGAACAACAACAACCACATACTTCAATAAAATATAAATGCACGGCAAGTGATTGTAGAACGACATCAGTACTTATTAATTGGCGTCTGGACACGAACGAGATGCTCAACATATTTCTTTACTTTGTTATTAAAATATGATATTAAAAAATAGATGGCGCGGTAATCATATATAATCGCATGTCCATCAACGCATTTTTACACCGATGCATCTGTTTCATTCGCTCACGGTTATACAGCCATGGACATTGTAACTGTATCGGCGGTTAATTTGCACCGGACGAGATGGACCAGCCGTATTTATTATTACTCTTGTATATTCTCTACGTTAACCGTATGCTTGTCTGTACGTTCGGTTATTAAGTAAATTGTACTGCATTGGTTTCTGTACAATTCACTAATTTAAAAAACTATGATACTTTTTGGCAAAAGGGGTTTACGTTCAAATATTAATATGAAAGGAAAATATAGTTGTTTATTGAGAATGTGTTGCTTGTTGAGAAATGTGTGAGCGGAGGCGTGCTACGAACTAGTTTTTATATATGCATACGTAATTGTTGCACATTAAATATGAGCGGTACTCCTGCAATGAAGTGTGGGATATTATTGAGTCGTCTAACCGCGAGCGCGGAGTCGCCGTGCCGACGCTGCGAATGTTTTAACATCATTTTTTTTATTAATATAGCCACAGCTCAACAGGTAAGATGAATCGTATTAAACATATAGTATTGCATAATTAAAAAGTATCTTTGATTGTAGTTGTATTGATGTGAAAAAAGTGTGGTGCGCCTTGTGCCATATTTTTCGTATATATATCGAGAACATTTACTTACAGATTATTAACATTGTCAGTTTTATCAATATTTAGTTTTAACTCCATAGGTGTACTAGCCTCTTTGCAATTTAACACGTTAAGTTTAACTAACAATGGATCAATATATCGTTCCTGATCTAATGTACAAACATTATTTTTAATATCAATATTCACTCTCATTCCCAAGGACTGTTGACATATGAAGTTATATGCGCACTTGCACCGGAATCCCAATACCAATCATTCTTTCTGAAATCTCCGCTTAAAGACAATTGCAGAAAACGCATTAGAATAGTTTATTTTCGTATCTTGAACTTGTGTACAGTTATTTTTGTAATGCCCGACTCGTTTACAATTATAACACTTGATGATTTTCTTTTTGTCATTGTTTGACATTTTGCCATATTTGAACGAGTTTACGGTTTTATTGAACGTCTTCGATTTTTTTTTGTTTAACATGCTGGCGCCTCCTAGTGTATAGTCATAAGTCTTTAAGGCCATGTAGGTCTGTATTAACAAAACTATTTTAATTAACTGTGCCGTGCAAACAAACATACATACAGGTGAAGCTAATGCACGTCAGCTATCTAAGGATGGGGATATTTCGCCTTCAGTAGGTACTCTCCGTCTAACCCGTAAGGGGCCTGGCCTGATAATCATAACGTAATTAAAAACCATGTTTTTCATACTTATTTACGTGAGAGAGTTATTTAGTGGAAATTACAAAATTCTTATCTATACGTATAATAAAACTGTAAATGATCGCTGTCTGCCCATGGAAAATATGTTTAAAAATTCATAATGGGGGGCCTTTATATACGCAAAAGAACCCATAACAAATGTTTTTCATTTTGTCCGTTCGTCTGTACGTCTGTATGTGCGAGCACGCCAATGTCAGAAACGGCTTATCCGATTTGAATGCAGTTTTCAGGATTATATTAAGATGGGCTTAATACACTGAACCGCAAAGAAAAAGGGTCGGTTACCAAAACTTCAATATTTTCTAAAATATTTGGTTCAATGTCATGAAATAAAACACATTTAAACAGCATTAAAGAATATTCAATGCCATATAAAATGATATATAAAGTTTATTTTGAAGTGTTGAAGAAGTGAAGTATTTAAGAAGATATCGACGATTTCATAACCGACCCTTTTTCTTTGCGGTACAGTATATTTAGTGTTTGGTTTCATTTAAATCGGTTAACTAATAAATAAGTTATGTCAATTTATGTTAATCATCACGTAATCAATAATAACAAAAATAGAGCTTAGATCTAAATGATTAATCATCATAATAAATAGGGTTCTGCTTGGGCTGGAAGGTTAGGTTAGGTTAGGTTAGGTTAGCCTGTACGAAGTCGCGGGAACAGCTAGTTCATAATAAAGTAACTGTTGCTTGAACTGATGTATGCAACATTTTGAGGCACTTCATAGACAGTCAAACGGGGTATTTGTCGAGTTTCTAATTAAATATTTTTTTTGTCATCGTAGTGAGTGAGAAAAGATTGAGTGTTTTGAATTGCGACATCATTGTTATAATACTTGTTTACAAATGTATGAGACGACAAGCTCTCTCTGTCGGTTTATGTTTATCACACTGTATAAATACATTAGGGTTAGATTGAATCAAAATGGACAAAGCACTAATATTCACAATTTATTCATTTGTTATTTATTTGTAATATTCATACTAATGGCTATCCTAATTAGTTCTCATAAAATCAGGCTTTTGTATTTTCACTCTTTTTAAAGTTGTGTTCATTCTGAGAATTCACTCTATCCGCATATCAAATCTTCGTCAAACATACGTAACATTTACCTAATTGGGATTGTCAACGTTTTGTTTCTTACCTTTGATCTACATATTTAATGTTATAATTCACTTATTCCATTAATCGATTAATTTTTTTGGGACGACTTATGCCCAGCTGTAAAAGCCAGTGGGCTGAAATGATGATGATGATGATGGTGATGATAAATGCTTAGTTTATGTGACACAAGAATTATATTTGACACAAAATGAAACATAAAAGAGAGTGGTATTTAGGTACAATTTGTTTCCTCTAGAACTTATTCCCGCAGGTTTTTAATTGGAAATAGTTTAACAATACAAATAGTAGCATATCCATGTTATTGATTTAATTTATTAATGATATATGTAATAGATCGCATCTATATTATATTCATTGAAAAAAATTATCTCTATCCACTAAATTTCATAGAACAGTATTATTATTTGAGCCGGTCATTTGATAGGTAGTATATACAAAGACAATAATACTACAGTACAAATCTTAAATACATTTAAGATTATTATATCATAAAGCCATTTTTAAGGAAAACGACATGACGAAAATAAACCTCCTCTTTGGTTAGCGAACGGGCGCGCTGATCACTTTATGTCAAGTGATTACTACGAGTCAGTGAGACATGGCAGAAGTCAGCAACATACGTGGAACTATTATCTAGAATGGACTTAGAACGCATGAATCTCTTTTTTCGTTTTTGAACTTTTCATACATGGCATTTTTATGTCCGACTTTAAGAGGTTATTTTTACAAATGTATTTGTTTTATTTTATGAATTTTCAACAACACAATAATTATTTTAATCTCAACTCCCCAGATCACGAGTCTTTTGTTGTGCGTCGAAATAAAATTGATGTCCTGACAATGCATTACACATTGCATATAAAGTATTGAAGACAAAGAATAATTAATTTTGAATCGCTATACAACTTACAATATATTCTTTTTATCGTTCGCCTCCAAGGACGTCGAGCGGTGCAAAATTATATTAACATTTAACATTTAAATAATAAATGTGTATTTGTAAAAACAAATCATCTATCTGTTAGGTAACGTGATCTATTACTCCTGATGACGCGATTATCATGTAATGAATTCTTATTTGGTTTAACTGGCAAAGCTACGACGTTCCTCTATTAAATCTAAACCTAGGAGAAA
>DWEC01003852.1:0-10274 GCA_018245735.1 Microceris miodesmiata | reverse complement strand
GAAAGTGCAAGTGAGATACGTAATTAAACAGCATTATCATGTTAGTTTCGCTAAGTGAAGTTTCTTGCATTCACAGCGAACTTTGCACTCAGCTGTGTTTCTTGTTAATTTTCTTTCTTTTTCTGTTTTCTTTCTTTCCCTCTATGTACATATATAGACAGACTGAATTCAACACACAGCCGACGCCACTCGGTCTATAATAACCATGAAATTTAGCACAAAGGTCTTTGGTATGACATAAATGAACGCTTACAAGGGATCTTTGGAATTTCATCCCCTAGGGGCAAATAAAGGGGTTGTAAGTTTGCACGAAAATTCGTTGTTCTTGAAGTTAGTAATGTGAAAATTAATATATAAACTTATGGTAGGAAATAAAAATTTAATGTATATCAGGCTTTTGTGGGAATTTAATTCTTGCCGGGTGGGTGAAAGTTTATATAAAAATTCCTCATTCGTACGCGGCCAAGATTGCGGAAAAATATAGTTGACTCAATTATTCTTTAGGGTCTAAATGTCTTTTATCCAGTTTTCGTGTGGTGCAGGCCTTCAATAAGGACAAATATACTTTTTCAAATATTATTCGCCAAAAGCTTAATTTGTCAAAAGAACAATCAATCAAAATACGTTATCAGTAATTTATCAAAAAAATCGCTTCGGTAACAATGCCAACTAAACTGGCAGTGTCGATCGATGGGAAGGTTAAACTAATAACAAATGAATATATTGTACCATTATTAGCCTATTCATAAAAATATCTATTTTCAATGTTATAATATTTTAGGCTATCTATAGAAAATGCAAACACTGTATTACATGGTCATAACGTCTAAAAACAGTCTTCGTAGCTACGAGTACATTATTTTTTACAAATTTGAACCAATAATTATTTCTTAAACTCTGAATTTAAATATTACCATTCGTTAGAAAAAAAAGACACAAAAATGTGTATAAAAATATTGCATAGGGCAACATTCCGCGCTTTTCTTCAATGTACTGTCTTCAATGTACTTACTGTACGGACGTCTAATCAAACAATACGTCATATATAGATCCAAACCTTTTGACAATTGACACATTATCGAAAACGTTACTTTGGAAATATTTCTAAACTGTCAATGTACTCGTATATAACGTTAAGGTACTTCTAACTGTGAACGAGGCCTTGGAATCTATAAAAAAGTAAATTGCTGTTGTAATTTTATGGTTGACTATACTACACTATTGCTAAAACCTCTTAAACTTTATCGGCTAGCCCATTCGGGGCGGCTTCAAATCTCTAGCCTTCAATACTCTACAATTACTTTAGTAAGTATGATTTATTACCAAAGCTTTTGTGCCTACGTAATGGTTATAATATAACCGAAACGAAATATTAAGCCAAATTTTAGATACATTCATATACATTTGTATATTATACTGATACATCTTGACACATAGTTATCGCTGTTTATATTTATGTCCCTGCGTATCTCTTATAAATACTTAAACATGAAATGAATAATTTAATTTCGTTCGCGGCAATCTAAATTTTTCTAACAAAACCAACCTACTTTAAATCCAGCCTTCGCCCGTCAAAGCTCTTTCTTCCCTTTGAGAAACTTGGAGAGCTCTCTGTACTCTAGTAGGCGCCAGTAGCCATGAGACATTTCTATTAGGACTACGTACATATATTGGCGGGATATATATATTGTACGTATATATATTGGCGGGATATATTTAACATTGTATTTTATATAATAAAATCCATTGAAACGTTACTACAAAAATAATATGAGGTGTCAGCGATGTGTCTATGAGCCGAGTTAATCGATGTCGGTCGTTCGATGAAGGATCTTTAGAGGTAACTTTTCGCGATACCTACCGTATTTCAGAGGCACATTATGCAGTTGGTGTAAGCAATTTATATTCGAGATGTATTGTCCTAAATGCGTTATCTGGATAATAATAACTATAAAAATACCTCATAGAAGTTTAGCAATAATAAATAATGAATAATTTGCGAGGTTAAGCCACGGTTTATAGATGAGTGAACATTAATTGCACACTTGCTTTTTATCTATATAGGCCTTCTATGTTGTGGTGCACATGATATAAAAGTGTTATTTGTTGATACGATAAAGCCTTTTCCCACGCTTTTGCCAACGGTGGCTTGAAATTTTTATGATAAACAAATAATAATTAACAAGAGGGAATTAGGTCTTTGAATTTCATTTTGTATGATATCATTTGTCAGTGAATACTGGAAATTCTGAATTTGTGCGTCAGTAGGTTTTGGTTGCATTTAGTATGTTTATACTATAGGGTTTTAGACATATCAGCCTACTTTAGTTAAAGTGTTCGATTATCAAAGCGCCGTCTTTCTTTGACAAACTACAAGGGTGCTTCATCCTCTCATAGGCGCTAGCAGCTGCGTACGAGTTCTCAAATAAGCACTTTAACACTGATAATTAAAAAAAAATGACTTTCAATAGTCTATTTTATGTTCTATTAATTTGACTGATTTTAATGAAGCAGAGAACACACGCTACCTAATGTTACAAGCTTAAGTGCCTAAAATTTAATTGGATTGAAATGATTAATCACTGTTATTGAGAGCTGGGCTAGAAACGTCTAGTCTTATTTGAAACGATTCAGGCTGTACAGCCTTATACCCTTTATGTGAAATTAAACTTCGGTGTCGAAATTTCCAAGCTCTAAGCTCATATATAATTCATATTATTAAGACCTTAAATAGCTCTTCGTAGTAATGGTTATTAGTCAAGGGTCCAATTTCGGCCATTATTTCTATCTGTCTTTTTCTGTCTCGTTTGCGTTCTCTCTCTCTCTCTCTCAAATAGATATGTGGTCTATTGTGTTCGTGATTCTTGTTAAACAGTTTAGTTTTTGCAGCTGGTAATGCATCTGTACACAATATATTGGATCTTTACTTGTACGGAGCTTAATCGCACGCACTTAGTATATTAATTATTTGACATTAGGTAATTTGTGTTAAGCTGTGCAATAATAAAGTTAATGTTTTTTTTTATAACAATAAATATGTAAATTTAATATTCAAAATTGGTAGGTACAGTAACTGGTGTAATACGTAATGAGTCAAACGTGTCTGTTAAATTGTCATAATAATATTCATGTCATACGTATACAAACTAACGATTTTGTCTTTGGTATAGGATCGAGTACCATACCTACATTGTTTTATTTCTCTCCTTCACCGTTTCCACACCTACACCATACTCTTAACCATGTTCACGGTACGCTGTTCCACATTAAGCTCGAGTAATTTAACACCATACATCGCATCAAAAGTCTAACCTTAAATGACTGTCTTGAAACTTGTTGATGTCACTAATAAAGCAGTACCGAAGTGCTATTGTCAATAAGCCGTGGAGGGCGCGCCATTATCTTAGGCTTCGGGCCCTTAAACACGTCCGGAAAGGCGTTCACCTATTAAGGCTGTGGGAACGTAATTTTCTGTGGCGAGAATTAACATTTATATCCAACATCCGATTCAAATGGTATGTTTTTCAAGTCTTGGTAATAATAATAATAATAATGATAATATAATAATAATAATTTGGTATTTGTTTGGTTAAAAATGTCACGGAACACTAAATCAAAATCATAAACCAAACAGACCACTACATTCGAATTAAGTTCATATTGTACCATAATGTAAGTGAAACGAAAAAAGATACCGAGTCAATACATGTAAAAGGAGTACACTACAATATTCTTTTTCGAATACCCTTAAACCTGGACCAGGAATAAATCTCTTTAATGTTGTTTATGCGACTCCTGTTTACCCGACTTACCTAACAACAGCCCATCCTCAAAATCTGGTCCTTCGACTCGGATAGCGGACGTTAAAATAGCTCAATTTACCGTAACCCGTTTGTGAATGGCATATATTGTGCCAAGATGCGACTATTATTGAACCCTATTTGGGGGTCCAGATCTGGATATCAAATCTTTTGTTATTTTGCAAACGAGACTAAAGGCTATTCAAATGGTAATGTGAAGATCATATTGATTTGTCTGGTGTTTAAATTTGATTCAACTTTCGCTATTCTTCTTTTGAATATTAGAAGTACGTAGTGGATAGAGGAAAAGGTACATTAATCAAGTGGATATATTAGTGGAGTCTACTACCCATAAATTCGCATATCAAGCATTATATCATCTGCGTGAGATTTTGGGTCCCATGAAGCTGCATTAGATATTATGGGTTGCAAGTAAATGAAATTAATAATAATGTAATTATCATCAAACGTATTGAAGCGTGCTTGCGTTGAGTGTTGATATTATATTGACTAGAATATTTTTTTATCGGTCGTTGCGACTGTCAGCATAATCTTTTGTCTTAAGTTCGAAACCGCACCAATCCATAGGTAATTTTCCTTTCGGAAAAAACTACATTCAATTTAAAAGTCGATACGACTTGTCGAGCAAAACGCCCAACAAAAAACACTCTGGCCTAAACAAAAATGTGTCCCCAATTCTCAAAGCTGCGATGCCAGGGGCTCTGCGGTTAGCTGATTCGAAACTCTCGACATTTGATATAGAGTTGCGAATCGCTTGCGCGGTGATGTCCTTTGACAAAAAACCTTTTTCGAAGCTACTGTGTCTAATGAGTCGTATACAATAAAAGAGCACCGTGCAATGTTTCCGTTTTTTCCTCTGTTCGGGAAGGTCATGTTCTATGTGGGGCAATAATTAAAGATCACTGGAAAAGGCCGCGCTCGTGTGGTGTTAATGAAATTTTTTCGATAAAAACCATTATGAATACAATACATTGCAATATGTCCTCGACGACAATTAATTGGTTAATTAGATAATCTTTGTTACTCACCATAATATATATTATAGTCGAAAACCGTAAATCATCATTGTTATCATCGTCCTCACTATCCTTTACTTGTCACTTGTCTGTATTATACGTCATCGCAGTTCATCTTACTCGTAGACACATTTTATTGTATCTTCAAACGATTTTAGACCGATCTCAATCTATAATGCATGAGTTGCAGCGACCGTTTACCATCAGGTGACTTGCAGCACATCCTTTCTTCTATAAAAATCAAGCTTTACTTTTCCGTTTCAGATTTCATTGAATCAAGCATGAGTGCTTTTGTATCTTCAGATATAGAGTCATATAGAATTTGGGGTGATATTTAATACACTTGGCTCTTTGATGACTATGATTGGCCATGAGTTTCTGTAAAACTGTAAAAAGAGTGTTGCTTTAATTAAAAAGCCATTTGTATTTGACAATAGCAAACTCTATATAAAATAAATAATACAGGTAAAAGATGGATTAACAAGTTAACGGGATATTAAACAAGAGTCATTACACCTATAGCACGTACAGCAGCTACTTATAGAAAAATACAATGAAGCCATAATATCTAGTTATATACTTTTCTATTGCCCTTTTGTTTCGTTTTAATTTTATTCTTCCAATAGCAACCTATCAATTTCAACTAAAGGTTCTTATTGTATTTATATAACGTTGTTTATATTAATGTAACATTGAACGAGTCGAAATGTGAAAGCTTGAACGGTCAAGCCAATAGCGGTACCGCTAAAGAAACGTTCAGTGATTTGGCCAATTGCTTTGTTTTCTCTCAACTACGCTCCAATTAGCTTCAATTTGTATTAGCCGGCTTGGCGACATATTTGTTTCTCTTGATTTTATTTTACAATTGTATGTGATATAATGTTTTTGCTCGAAGTACACATAGTGTTTTTACTCGAATTTTACATTGTTCCATCATCAATATTTCCATCTTCACTATTGGACCTGGTTATCTCAGAATAGAAAGCATTACTGTCATAGTCTGCCAGGTGGGTTATGTACATGTTGTCATACTTCCTTCGCCTTTAAAATCATCATAAATAATTCTAAGGTATTTAGGATTTTTCATGATGTTTTCGTGCACTATTGTATGATATATAATTTATATAATATTTTATTATTTAAAAGGCATATCATTTTGTAAAGAAGTAGGTGTTTGGATTAAAACTCAGGACTGTAATTCTAAACCACTGGGTTATCGGTGCATTTTATTCTGTTTTTATGGTTTACTGAAATCTAATAATTCAATAATTGACAGTGAAATTGTTCGTTGATCTTAAAATTTTTCGATTTCTACTCGTATCTAGACCGTTCACACGTATCTGCTGATCAACGACAAATATCTATATATCAAATATAGGTTTTTAGATATAGAGTTTCATCACATACAAAAAGGAGAGCTATGTTTCCTGCGTTACGGAAATGTTACAAAATGTCTCGATTTTTATTTCTTACCGAAACACGAAAATACATTCCGACTCGGAACCTAAACCCTTTTTCATGGGCGACACGTGTGTTTAATAGCGGTCTAGTAAATAAATAATTTTGTACGATATATTCGGGGTATTCTATGCAACTTATGGTTGGAATCCTCTCCAATAAATGGCTACGTAGAAGTCTATGTAGGAACCGTAAAATAATAATAATAATGCACCCAAGTGTGTTTTATGGGGTCATAGATATAGTATGCCAAGTATGTTTCTTATGTCATAGAAATAGCCCAAAATAATTATAACGTCATAGTTAATATATTTTAATTAGCTGTTACTAATCATTAATACGCTTATCTATCTTGGAATGTGTGTGTTATCATTGTATAAAATATTACATATACCTTATCACAGCATATATTAGATCTCCGAGACCGTGAAGCAATACAAAACAAAATGTCTGTAATACTATATTAGTGTTATGAGCACATAATCACTCACACAAACAAACATTTATGAATACACACTTGCGTACATATGTACGCACGCACACACGGACGCACACAAACACGCACCCACACATACCCGCATACCAACAGAGTCTCACCAACATTGAATCGCAATCTTAAATTGATCGATATTTTTTGTGTACGTTTCAATTTGAATCTGTTTCATTGTTGTAGATGAAGTTGTAATTCTTGTTATATCAGAGAACGCATTTCTCAAGTCCTCACGACACCTCAGGGAGAAGGGTTGTTGGAGAACAGTGTTTTGAATTCTGAGTCATCATTCCAAGATTAATATTTGTCTGGTTTTGGTCTGGAATTTTTGTACGTGTAACGACAAATTCCGATCGATAGTAGCTATTATATTATCAATAAATATTGTTTTAATTTTCTTTGCTATATATTGCAAATTCGTATTAGTACATTTTTAAGTGTAAACACATGGATTTTTATTCGTAAAAACGTGTCATTTGATAATTTTAAAATGTTTATGGAGACCTGCAATCGCTTTTGGGATTCCCATTCGGAATATAGGCCTCATTTTACTTTTTTTTTTAATTAACCGAGATTCCAAAGTATAGGGTGTAATATAATTTTGTTAATATTGCGAATGTCAATTACAATATAAAGGAACCTTAAGTAAACCTCGGGAAGTGTATAGGGGCTATTCAGGGTGCAGTATAATTATCTAAGCGCCCAACACTAGCCGTCCGAGTCGTAAAACGCAAGAACTGGCAACATTTTGGCCAACAACCTTTCATTACATGCAAATTTTCTTATATTAATAAACGAGAAAGGCGTTTTAAACAACCGGAATAGTATTAAACTGGGCATTCCGGTATGGTATAGTCTGGTGGGTGGTATATTTTTTGGTGAAGTTATTTGTGACTCTATATTTAGTAACCTATCTATGGCAATAGCATAATGAATGGCATAACATCCATGATTGGCATACATGGCATGGCATAACATGGCATAACATCCATGAATGGCATAACATAAGTAGTATTATACGAGAGTACACTCCTCTGCGTATCTCTCCGACGAAATAAAGGTGTGATATTATGTGTTTCTAGCTACGGGCGGTAATATACCTTTGCAAAACAACTAAGACAAAAATACATCGTCATCGGCCTGGCTAACTCAGCTGTTGGACATAAGGCTCGCGTAAGGGCTTTTATTTTAAAAAATCCCATTCGTGGCGTCTAGGCTTAATAATCATTAAGATTGCATAATTATTTAAGAGCTGAAGATTGAGCTCAGCGACATGTTAATAGAGAGGCCTATATCCAGCAGTAAACGGGAATGGACTAATAATGATGATTATATTGACATAAACCAAAGAAGTAGTGTACAAATTCCGCAAGCTCTCGGACTGGAACGGTTCTGCGGATTCGGCAGTCGAAAGCTTTTCGTTGCCGGACTTGCAATTATCATAAACACATCACTGTGTTTAATATCTGTTTGTTTGAATAGCGTGGAATTGTTATCTACTGATGTTACGTCGGTGCGCGTGCCAATCGCCACAACGCAAATCTTAAAAATTGTTCAATAATAATCAGAATTTAGTTAGTGAGCAGTTACCCAAGTAAATGGTACTAGAAAGTAATTAATTAAATAGCTAGGATAATAATGTAATAATCCAACAATAATTAAATTCTGACGTAGGGGTGTACTACACTCTTCTGTTTACCCCTTCAGGGATTACAGGCGTGATGGCACGTTTATTTTTAAATTAAATCCTTTAAAAAAATGTAAGCGACATGTTTTACTTATATATTTATTTATAAAAATAAAATAATAATAATCGATTCATTATATTCCACTGCTGGATTATGGGTCTCCTCTCGGACTGAGAGGGTTAAGGTCACAGTCTGCCACGCTGGCTAAGCGCGGCTTGGTAGACTTTACACACCTTAAATTTTTTTTTATAAAATCTAAGGTGTGCAGGTTTCTTCACGATTTTTACCTTCACCGTTAACAAGCGACATTTGAATTTAAAACGCATCTTGTAAAGAGGCGCGCGCCATGGATTTGAACCCAGCAGCCCCGGAGTGAGGGGCTGAGTTCTTAACCACATTTATTTATTTATTTATGTTAAATGCATAAGAAGAAAAAGTAACATTAGACTTAAATTGTAAACTTTCAGAAGTAGAATATGATACAAGTAAGTAATTATATTAATTATAAAATAACGATAAATTATTTATTATAACATTAATAAATTTGCTTCCCATCTGTCACTACATTTTATTTTTCATAATCTTTAATAAACAAGACAAGTAACAAGACTAGTTCGAACTAAACACCCCTATCTTACTTGTTATCTGATGTTCCACGTCGGAAGAGTTCTGGAAAGTACTCGAAACTTCTAGAAAGTTCTAGTTCCTGTAATGTTGTTAGACAGCGCTGACTCACTGTTTTCCGATCTCTGAAACGCTTGTGATGACATTGTTCTGAGATATGAGACGAATATATTATTTGAATAGTTTTGTTATTCAAAATTGTGTTTTTGTAAGTGTCCTACTGTTGGTATACTTTTTGTATTGCATTAATAATTAATAATAATAATTTTTAAAAGTATTAGTGAAATATCATATAATAATTCCAAAATTCTATTCTAATATTATTAGTATAAATACGAAAATACATCTACATCTACGTTGAGTTTACTAAAAATATTGCCAACATTTTAGTAAAGGGCATAGATCAATTCTAGAGTACTGTCACGCAATTATCACACAAAAGAAATACTATATGATAAAATTGTATGAAAATAATTGACTCATCACACGAACCAAGATCCTGATATGCACCTATAAATACATTTATAAATTAAACCCTTTCAATTCTTTTTTTGTACCGTTAAAATATAACACAGAGACAAACTTACTGTTACATTCTTAATGTTGATAAGAGGACTGGTACGGTTGGCAAAACAGCTAACTAAACTTCGAGGTTCGTGTCATCCACCGTTTAGCGGTCTTGTGCACGGAGCGTTGTACTCGTATAGTGTTCAATACAACGTTGTATGCACAACGTTCTTCCAATTTTAAAACGAAAAATAACGTAAAATAAGTTCGATTTTTATGCTGACGGGACACACGTATATATTTTAATCGTTTGCACACTCCCAGTGGAACTCTTGAGCGTGTTTCAAACAACATTGATCAAGTTTATACTGTTATGTCATACAGGTACTGACAGCAGTTTAAGCAAATAAATGTCGATCTCCGGAACAGTTGCTTAAATTTATTATTACTCTATCGGTGTGAATTAAACGGATGCTACTTTAACTAAGCTTTTGTGTGCCTTAAGAATGTAATTCGTTTTACGAATTTGCTTTATTTGTGTTAAGTCAGTTGTGTAAGTTAAGTTATTTTTTTTTTTTTTTTTTTTTTTTTTTTTTTTTTTTTTCTTTTTTTTTTTTTTTTTTGTTATGATGTGTTCAGTCTTTAGGGGGCTCGGAAGGGCGTCTTGTCG
>DWEC01003851.1:0-10275 GCA_018245735.1 Microceris miodesmiata | reverse complement strand
TGGACGAGGCGGGACGACTAACTGAGATTAAATTCATTCGCACGAACTGTACCTACCTACGCGTTCCCAGATTGTTAAATAAAATTAAGTAAATTTATAAAGGTCATACACTAATGTCAGCATATTCTACCTACTTAATCGTTTAGTGTTAAAATAACAAATAAGGAAACAGAATGTAATTCAATAACAATTACGTAGGTAGGTATAAACACGCAAATTCAAGGAAAAGTTAAGGGCGCGACATTTGCCATAAACGGCATCCATGTGTATAATAAGGCTCAGTGATCATGACATAAAAAAGAAACAGATATATTTCTTAAATCTTACGTACTATAAATTTTATCTTTTTATTTGATTTCACTCTATTTAACTGTCAATATAAATAAGATATGCAAATAAATGTCTAAAAAATTGTTGAGATCGTAAAACGCGCTCTATGCCTCGCATTGTGTCGTGCAGAATTTAAAATAAAGTTGATTTCAGTACGCAATAGAAATTTTAAGTATGTTTAAGTAATTTTACTATTAAATGTTTCGTGAGTGTTTATACACATGATTATAAATATACCGGATTGACTCACGTGAGTTTTTTCAGGATGGCCCGACTAGTTTCGGACTGTTATATCAATGTATCTAAGTAGTGGAAGTATAAGTTTTTTGTATTAATAAACTTGATTTTTTTTTCAACCCATTAGAATTCCATTTTTTTTTATTATTAAAAAAAAACTTCATTAAAAACTTACAATATCATAAACTTTTTTATTTAAAATCCAACCTGTATAATGCAAAATAATGATGATTGTTCGTGCCAAAAATTCTCTAGGATTAATGTATGTAAAGTAGTAGTATATATTAAATTGAAATACCAAAATAAAAGGGCGGTAAAATTGTCGTGGGTGTTGGCCGCCCCGGGCGGCCGACACCCACGATGCGCCGCTAACGAACAACGAAGTTTCGAGATACCTATTATCCTCCATAACAATAAATATTTTTTTTTTTTAATTAATACCTTGGGAACATTCTAGAACAGCTTTGTCTAATTCTATATTCTGTCTACTTACAGATAGCGAGTGGCAACAAGAGAACAGAGAGTTGGGCTCGTGATAATCTTCGCGACAGTCAGTACTTATATTCTAGGCCCAGTTTGTTAAGGCTTCACTACAATCCAATATTAGCATTCAAACTCAACGAAATATTAGACACGGGCGCGTTATTAGGTATGCATTTAAAAACGTTGAGGCCGTTGTTCCAAAACAGCTACACGGGGGAAAAATTCGCCGAAATAGTTGAGAACGATATGAAACTTTGGGAAGTCAATGCGTAGGCAGTAAACATACCAAAAATTAACAGTCAGAATACTATCACTTGCCGATATTAACGAGGATTTATTTAATGGCGGACTATTTCCAGTGGAATATATCCTATTATCATTCAACTGACAGTTTACATCAGTACTGCTGACAGAACTATATCAGTAATCAATATCGGGGCCCAAACTAGAGGATAAAATAAGTTCGTTCGTTCGTTCGTTCGTCGATACGTGGCCATGTGCAATTGCCATCATATCACAATAAGTTAATACTAACCGCAACCTTTTTTTGTTACGAAATATTATACTTGAATGTGTACGATAAGATCATTTCTTACCGCCATGATTTAGTTCAAGCACTTGTCTATCATCCACTACATATCGCTGTACCGCCATAATTGTATTTAATATAGGATTTAATTTAATAAAACGAAGTAAATTTAAAATATAAGTTTTATTAGTTATCTTATTGCAAGCTAGGAATATAATATCAGCCGCTGAATACACACATCCCATGACACTAACTACAATTTGAATACAAACAATAGTAAAATATATTGTGTATTAGGACAATAAATATAAAAACTAAACAGTCATGTATTGAGATCTTATTACATTACTATACATATATACTTAGTAAAATTATATTCATAATTATAAACATTTACAAATCGGGAGCATTGACTTCTTTATTTTTCATATACAATTTTATAAAAAAAGAATATCACTATATGAAAAAAGAAAGAATAAATTTAGAAGAATCTCGTCAGGTATACAAGGATATAAATAAACATTTGGCACTCGATGCTTTTTGTCCCCCCATGAGAGATCCAACGTGATTAATAATAATAATAAAAAGACTATTCACTGCTTTTTTGAAACAAATGTGTAATAAATGTTTATAATGTGTAATACATTTTATTTTACATTAACATAGTATTACCTTTGTTCATATCACCTGAGTTGTTAATAATATAATTTTAGTTATAAACCCCTATACTTGCAGACAATCATTTATTGGTTATATCATCATCATCATCCGCCTATCTCAGTCCACTGCTGGACATTGGCCTCCCCAAAAGGCGGTTTATGCCCGTAATCAATCTCCATGCTGGGCATGCGGGTTGGAGACCGCAGGGCACAGCTTTTCGCAACGCCGTCGCTGCTGCCCGTCGCCGGCCAGGCCATTTAGCCGTGTCTATTTAAGCTGCGCTATACCACAAGCAGCCGCTCGCCAGAGCCTCGTCTGTTATAGTATAGTTATTATATTGGTTATATAAAAACTTCTTTCCATGATATATTTAAATTAAGAGATATTAAACACCTACTTAAATGCTCCCGAATGAAAAAATGTTTTAATATTAGGTTAGAAATCTTAAAATTAATAATTATTATATATTAAAACTTGTGACTAATTTTACTCATAAATGATGTATATATATTTCAGATAAACATCAGTTTTGTTATATTAGAAAATGTTGCCTTAATAATAAAACAAGATATTAAAATTAAAAATAAAATTTCTGTCGTTTTTATAATTCCATTAAATATATATTATATTCTGTTATTGAGACATAAATTAATAAAATTTTTCATGACAATAATTATATGGCTGTATGTGTTATTGAAATTATTATTGTAAATGTTGTCAAAAGTATTTTTGCTTTAGTCCCAAGAAAGATGTGACACTGAAAATAAGACAGAATATATGCTACAGAAAAAAGACATTTCAATATTTCACATTTGTCTATGCCATATATTTTGTCTATGGCTAAACAATTGCATATAATAGACTAGGAAATTTTAATTCAATTTAATTGAACAAGTTGCTGTGTTCAATTGAAAATTATATGTACATTGGCATCAATCTTCTTGGTCCTTTGAACCGATTCAAATATGTTTCATGGATTTTTCACTATTTGTAAACCTAAATAAATGGTAAACGCCATTCATTAATGATGTTTGTTATGTTGTAGGTATCAATTACTCTGTCATAATACCTAGAACACAATACATGGAAACTGGTCATCAACATGACCCTTTATATTTTACCTTAGTATAATGCCACTCCACTATTGAGCCCTGAGACTGTTTCATCGACTAATTGACTGAACATTTCGCGTTTGTCAGCGAAAGTATTAATTGCATAATTTGACGTTAATGTTGACAGTTGACAGAGTGGAGGCGGGGTTATGTTAATTTATTGTTGCCTGTGCGGGTGAGCAGTGGGTCAGTGCGGCTCGTAGGTGGCGGCGGCTCGCGTGCACGCCACCTGCTGCCGCCCCACGCGCTTGCCGTTCACCACTAGAGCTGTGGGATTGTTCACGCGGATCGACTTGAAATCGTAACTCTGGAAATAATAAGGGTCATCATGAGACATATACACCGTAAGGTATCTGGCGTGATGGTAGCATAACATTAAAATATAATAAAAATGTAGCGTGCTATTGGAGCTGCCTAAGTCCAGCAATAGACGGAGAGCTGCTGATGACGATTATGACGATATGAAGTCATATGAAAATTACTTAACGAACATTAAATTTCAAGTTGGCGAATTTTAAATTCAGTTAGAATTCTCAAAGATCTAGCAGAGCTATTAAATATTCAAGAATCTAAGACGAACCTGTGTCAGCAGGATTAATGCAACACAGTAGGAAGTAGAAAAAAGATATAAGGAGTAGTGTCGTGGTGTACAGAGAGATGTAAACATACCGCGAGGTGGGAATGATGGCGATGGGAGGTCAAGCGTGGTTCGGGTATCGCCACGCTGTCGCCCACGATGGCTCCACGCCCGCCCGCCCAGTTGTATACCAACGCACAAATGCATTGCATGCTGCTATCCACCAGACCGAATGCACTGCCAATAAATCACCACTTAGTTTCTGAAGATCAGTCGTCTTACTTTACATCAAATAAACAATCATTTTCTTATCTGAGCTTCGGCCTCGCTCTCATTTGGATAAATAAAACAAAAAAACTAACTATTACTTAATTAACTACAGTACAAGCTCCTTATTCGCGGGAGATACGTTCCATAAATATGCCGCAAATACAGAAACCGCGAATATGGAATGATAATTAGTATAGAATCATAGCGCATACGTTCCAAGGTTCCAAAAAAAGCAATATGTATGTTAATATAAAGTGAAGTTATTGATAAATTAGCAATTAAAATCCATCTATATTGACAATTTTAGGTAAATGTTTAAAGGATTTAGTAATATTTTCGTGTTTCGCCACTTCTAAAAGATATTTAAAGTGAGATTGATATTCAGACGCAGCACTAAAAATTTGCCTTTTAAAAATAAGGCTCCTTTTGGTGGCCGTCCACGTAGTGTTCCTACGAAAAAAGCGATCAAAGCAGTAAGGGAAAGAATTGGAAGAAATCTTGTCCGAAAGTAAAAGATTTTATCTCGGGAGATGAAGATACATAGAACCATGTCGCCTATTTTAAAAGATGACTTAGGACTTGCAGCCTATAAGAGGCGCACTGGTTATTTCTTAATTGATAATTTAAGAAATAATAGGCTGGTAAAATCAAAAGAACTACTTAAGCGGTACGCAAAGTGAGGTCACAGAAAAATTTTGTTTACGGATGAGAAATTTTTGACAATTGAGCAATATCTTAACAAACAAAATGACTGTATTTTATGCTGAAAGCTCTAAGGAAGCTTCCCAATTAGTCAACACATTACAACGTGAGTATTATCCGACTTCAGTGATTGTTTGGTGGGGTGTTGGTTAGCTACGAAGGAGTGACCGAGTCATATTTTTGTGAAAAAAATATTAAAACATCGGCACAAGTGTATCAAGATACCATTCTTGAGTAGGTAGTTAGACCCCTTAACAACACAGTGTTCAATAACCAAGAATGGTCCTTTCAGCAAGACTCGGCGCCGGGTCATAAAGCTCGATCCACCCAATCTTGGTTAGAAACGAACCTCCCGGACTTCATCAAAGTTGAAGATTGCCCGTCATCTAGTCCTGATCTTAATCCCCTGGGTTATGATTTATGGTCAGTTTTAGAGAATAAATCTTGTACTAGACGCCATGGAAATTTGGAGTCCCTAAAACAATCCATACGATTGGCAGTGAAGAATTTTCCCATAGAAAGAGTGCGTGCTGTTATTGATTACTGGCCTCAACGTTTAAGGGACTGTATTGCAGCCAAAGGAGACCACTTAGAATAAGGTTGATATATTTTTAATGGTTTTATATAAATGTATTAAACTAACACACTGTAATAGTAATAAATGTTACGTACAATAAAAAAATGTTGTTTTTCTTTGTGACAATATTTATGGCAAGTCTATGTTCATACAAGTTACAAGGTTTTAAGAAGTCAATGCGATTCATAACAATTTGAATCTGATCATGAATGATACTGATGTGCCTGTTATACTGAACTAACTGTTATACTGAGGAGTATTGTGGAATGCTTTGTGGCAAACACACGCTTATCTATCACGCACGTAATATAATCGTTACTAGGCAGGAAATTAGAGTTAAACACTCCATTCAATTACCAATATTAATTTGTTAAATCCCCCGCAGCCCCCTTCCTTATCCCTCTCCTAAACATACAAACTGACTGCAAATCACTCCAATCCAGATACTCACAATGGGACGCAGTTGTCATTATGTACGGAGCCCACGACCCTGCCGAGAATCACCTTGCCCTCGTTGGCGCCCTCCTTTAGCTCGGAAATGGGCACCAGCGTCAGGGTGACGTTGGCGCGCGAGCCGAACGTATGGAAGGTGCCCGGCGCGTACGGTCCGAGCATCTTCTGTTCTATTGACTGTAAGAAACAAACATTATTAAAGCTGATGATTTTCTTTTTAAAGGACGTTAACATAATTAAGGTCCTTGAAATTCAATCAACAAGCAGGGAATGTCCATGGTTTAGAAAAACTGTCTCAATGAACTTCGTTCTGAAGTTCTTCGTTCTAAAATTCCTGTACCGTCATAAAAGTGTTAATTTTAAAGAGGACGTAACACAAGCTCTCGCGTAACACAAGTCAGTAAACCCAAAGTGTGGACAATCCACACCTTGAGTTTGTAAATGTTTATTAGGTGCCAGTGACCATTTACGATTAGTTGGTCTGTGTGCCAGATTAAATATATATAAAACAAAGTCTTGGTTATATAGTGATATTACTCTGAAAAAATGATGCAATAATACGAGGGGCGTTTTTAAGTTCGCGGTATGGCGGGGTCGGAGGGGGGATAGCATGCTCGTTAAGGGCGGTACGTGTTTAGTGACTCATAATTAGTAAAAATATAAAGTTTTATCACAATTGCATCATTAGTTTTAAAACTATCAAAGATTAAATAACTCAACCCGGAAGAAAATGTGAAGTATGGAGGCAATCGAGTATTGTGCCGTTATAAACTTCCTTACCAGGCAAGAAAAGTCGGTGCAAATCATAATAAAAGAGATGTTCATCGGTTTACGGGGACTCTTGTCCTGGAAAAGCGATGGTTTACAAGTGGCACAACCTTTTTAAGCAAGGCAGGGATTCACTTGAAAACGACCCACGACCAGGACGGTCTGTTGAGGTGACCACTTCGGAAATTGTAGCGAAAGTCGAAAAAATTGTATTGGAAGATGCTCGGCTAAAGAAAAAACAGGTTGCAGAAATGGTTAGAGTATCGGATACAACCATTTTTAAAATTCTGCATGGCCATCTTGGCATGACTAAGGTCAGCGCGCGGTGGGTGCCGAGAATGCTCACGCCGCTGTAAAAGGAACGGCGCTTTGAATGTTCCCGAGGTTTTATGGCTCTCTGTGAAGAAAACAAGGATATTGTGCTGAATTGAATTATTACTGGAGATGAAACTTGGGTTCACTATTATGAACCTAAGTCTAAACAAGACTCCATGCAGTGGCATAAAAAGGGTGCACCACCTCCTAAGAAGTTTATGGTATCACAATCGGCCGGAAAACTCATGGCGACAGTCTTTTGGGATTCAGAAGGAATTTTGTTAATAGATTAGGTAGATTAAGGTGTCTCTATAACTGGAGAATATTATGCAACAATCTTGTAGCGGTTAAAAGAAGCCATGAAAGAAAAAAGAAGAGGAAAATTAAGCAGAGGTGTCCTGCTATTGAACGACAATGCGCCCGTACACAAGAGCCGTATTGCACTGGCTGCCCTGCATAAGGTGGGCATTGATATTTTAAATCACCCACACTATAGTCCAGACCTGGCTCCAAAAGATTATTATCTCTTTCCAAAAATGGAAAAAAGCCCTTCGTGGAAAAAAGTTTTCCACAGACAAAGAAGTTAAGGACGCAATTTCCTGGTATTTTTCCGACAACGATAAAACATTTTTTTATGAGGGTTTAAATAAGTTAATAGAAAGATCTGAAAAATGTATTCGTCTTGCAGGAGAATAAAAAGAAAAATAATTTTGACGTTTTATTTTCCCTCCTTGTCCCTCATTCCGCGAACTTAAAAACGCCCCCTCGTAACTTTAATATTGTACTTAGTTTAATAAATGCTTTAACAATAACTAAAGATTAATTTTTGATGTAAGTATCTAACCTGCACCATCTGTGTGAGTTTCTTCGTTTTCAGTTTGCCCCTATTCTTAACAATATCAGTAGCGACTGTGAGAAACTGGGCGAGTTGGTTTTGTTCATGAATCGCTACACTCCATGCAGGGTCTAGCTGACTAGCATGCTCGAATGTCTTCAGTGCTTCCTCAAAACGTTCATCATATCTTAATGCCTGAAACAGAGAAACAACTTTTATTGCATAAATTTGAATTCTTATTCCTGCAGTTACCACTGAATTGGTTTACTTTACATTTGTCATAAATGATCACCTTCAGAACTTATTAAATTCCAATTTCAATTGAATGAAAAATGAATGTTGACTAATGTGTATGACATCAGAATGCATTTAATCAGAAAAACACAAAGTTATTGGTAAAATGTGTAATTTTAATGATAACCAAACAAATGGTCAAATAAATATGACAAAATACATATATGTGACAAACAAATAGAACAATTTCTACATAAAATTATAGTTCACAAATATAGTGCTGAGAGCTATGTGATATAAATGGTGTATATGCATATGCTAGAGAAAAAATAGTTTATGTATTTAATCTCAAAATATTATTCAAATTACTTACAATACCCTTATTATAAAACAAATCAGGTTGTCCTCTTGCGACAGGATCCAGCCATGCCTGTCTATATGCACTCATACATTGTTTCAGTGTTTCTGGATCTTGGGTGACACCAAAGTATTGGCATAGGTAGGCATTGCCCAACACAGTCCAGGATAAACCATCTTTAATATCCTGCGCCACAGCTTCTTTGGCTAGCTCTACACTTTGCAAAACTGCTGTTTTTGATTCAGCATGTTTCATTGCTCTGCTCTCTTGTCTTAGCATTATAGATAAACTCCTCAATGTCACTCTGTTGCGTTCCTGTCAATATAAATTATTGGCAACTTCTGTATGTGAATAGGTGGTCCTACATGTATACCTAAATCATTGATTTGTATACAACTAATACATAATAATAATGCTTCAGCACAATATTGATAAACAAATGAGATTTACATTTTATCAATCATTAGAATGCTTATACATACATGCAAGATTATGAAAGATTTTGCTAAGCACATTTCTTTAATATTTAGAAATGAAACTAATATTATAGGTATGTAAGCAACTAATCAAAGATTACTGAAAAATTTATTAGGGATTTTATTTTATTTTCCTCACAATTTACAATCTAAAGTATAACTCACAAAAACTTACATGTTTCAGAGCACCTTCGAAACTAGCTTTAGCCTCTTTCATGTTCATATTCTTCCAATAACATTCACCGAGCTCATTCCAAGCATCAACCATGTGTGGGTTGAGCTTCACCGCTTTGCTAAGGCATTGGGTTGCTCGTGAGTCATAGACTGTGGTGACATTGTAACATTTGCCTTTCAAGCAGAGAAACTGTCCTCGAAGTGAGAATGGTATTTGGGTATCTACTGTAACATTCAAATCTAGATTAATTCTGTCTTATTATCCTTTACATCACAAAAGGTAAAAGTTTATGTCTCAGTAAAAGGAGTGTAGGTTGACCTATTAGATGGTCTGAGTACCTGAGGAAGACAGAGGAAAGCTGCTGGATTCATAAGGCCAAGGACCAGAAGGGTAACACCTATTAGAAGAGATGTATGTCTAGCAGTGGACATCGAAACACTGACAATGACTCTTTTTATTGACTACTTTAGTAGCTACAAGATTGTACACTTTAGTTAGGAAGTTAAATTTTAATATGATTAGATGGAGACACATCTTGGTGAATGTAGCATAGGACACCCTCCAGCTAGGTGGAATAACGAAATACACAAAGTGGCTGGCAGCATTTGGATGTGACGAGCTGAAGATCAAGCTCAGTGGCATGCTATTGGACAGGTCTATGTGCAGCAGTGGACAGAAAGAGGCTGATAAAGATGATGCTGATGAAATCTATGGTAGACCTAATGATGTGACAATACCAACACTCATCTGTTTTGGGTTTGAAGTTATGTCCAGTTGGTATACGTCTTCAAATATACCAATTATCAAAAAATCTATCCAATTCATAAATATGTTAGTGTTTTTAATAGTAGCCTCTGATATTACACTTTTATTTTTCCATTGTAAAGAATGGGTTACCTGTGATACTGTGAAAGAATAAAGTCATACTAATCATATGCATAGGAATACTGGTAGCATCCTTTTGACATACAAAAAGTGTTATTATGAACCAATTTTGAATAAATGAATTTGAATTTGAATTTACTTAATCATAAAATGTATTATAATGGTCAACTTCAAGAAATATTTCATAAGCTGCTGTTACTAATACAATCTAACTGAAATCTTATATCTTTAAACGAGCAATGCTTGTATATATATATATGTATATATATATATATATATATATAATTGGAATCTCGGAA
>DWEC01003850.1:0-10275 GCA_018245735.1 Microceris miodesmiata | reverse complement strand
TAGTGGGCAATACAGATTTACCAACCTTGTCAACGATATAACTTATTTCACAGATTTTTTTAACTCAACTCAACTCAAATACATTACAAAATATTTCTGTAAAATACATACCATAGGGCATCATCATGTTGTAGGGCATGGCGGGCGGGAACGACACCTGTGGCGTGCCCAGCAGGCGGTCCATCGTCTGCGAGTGGCTATTCTGCGTGAATTGGTTGCTGCGAGTATCCTTTGGAATGAAACAAAACCTTAAAAAACATATGTAAACTTTATCTATCAATCTGATTAAGTAACCAGGTATGGCAGAGGCAATCATAGTTGTTGCGGCGTCATAACGCTTAGCAAAATATAACAGCAAATCAGTAAAAATGCTAAACGTGCTTTGTATTACTTCAAAGGCTCACTAATTTTTATTAATATTAATGCTCACTATTCTATGGTGGGGTATGGGGGTATCTATTCTAGGGTACGCTCACTATTCTTGCGGCACTCACACTGAGCAGACGATTTGTATACGAAATAATTCCAACAAGATGAAATTCCAATATCAAGAAGCATCCTGGGTTTTTTATTCATAAAAGGCTCAGAGAATATCCCAAAGTATTCAACAATAGTAGAATTTAGAAATTCTAATATTCAGATGTTTTCTTTCTGTACTGGTTTATACAATGATTACCCATTCTAATCATGTTAGTATACAATCCTAATGTACAAATATTTTTTTAATTTACAAATTGTATTAAAAATTCACCTGATTAGATTTGACACTGCTCCAGCACGGGGGTGGCAGGTGAGGATATGGCGAATTAGCTGATGCCTCATCTGAAAATTAATATTATTTCAAACATATTAATTAAAGTGGCATAATAATAAAAAACAATAATAGCTATATAGGTAATAACTGACTGTTCTGTGACACAGGTGGCTGCATGTTACTGGTCGATGTTTCCGCTCGGGGCTCGTGGCGCACATTGGGCACCACCGTGTTATTTGGTTGCATTTGCACCGCCTGAAATATATTGTGAATCACATAAAGAAACCAAATTTATTTAACATAAAACCTATGGAGAGTATCCGCTGATTTTCTACATTATTTGAATGTAACGATAATTTATATATAGATATTTCAGTATCTATATAGCCAATATCAATATATAGACGTTAATGATGTTATCTAAATTTCTATCTATGTATTCGGATTTTATTCAGTGTTAAATCCGTTAATCCGTTAATTTCAGTCCCCAATTCCCCACATGCGTCTGTTTTTACGTCATTTTTTTTTGTAGACGGATGTGTCACGCCGGTTACGCAGCTTGAAAGAAAATAAACGGTAAAAATACAGATTACTTTCGGTACAGAGTACGTCATGTGCGTTCAAGATAAGAAAAACAATACGAAGATAATCACAAGGGGATCGTTAGAAATATAAACATACGTTTTGAAATAATAAATAATAGGGTTTTTCAGTGTAAGCTGTTTATTAGTTTGAAATAATATTTGACAACACTTACGTTATTTTCTTCAGACTGGCGATCTAAGGTTTGCCGACGGCGTATTCGAGCCCTTTGGTTCGATTTGTTCCGTGATGCACTGTAAAATACATAGTTCATATCAGGAATGGTCTATTTCTAGCAATGGAATGATAGAGGCTGATGATGATATGGTAATGTACCTATTAAAATATAACTCTCCTTTTTAAATAGATATTACTTTTACATAAAACAAGATTAATGTAAAAAAACATAACAAAGGATTTTATTGTGAAGAAATGATGCAAATAATGTACTAAAAGCTATAAAATAATAGGTAGACACCAGGGTACTAGTCTTCACACCATCATTTATATACTTTGGAAGCATCGCCTTTGTAGGCATCAGCCTATTTTTAAAATGTAAATGTATCGCAAATGTTTCAATTGTTTTGAATTAAAATCTCTTCAAAATATCCTGACAGTGATATTATAAGAGATAATTACCTGTCACTGTCGCTTCCGTACGTGCTATCTAAGTGAGAGGGCGCTGTATTGATGGAGCGCGAGCCCAAAGCGCTGTCTCCCCCACCCTGCAAATGATCCATGGCTTAACAATTATCACACATTGTTCAGAACTCCACCATAGAGTCAGCTTTTAGTAAAAATTACCGCCACAATTATAAGAATGAAATGATCATTATGACGCAAAAATAAAATATAATTATGTATGTATCCATATATGGAATTAATTAGTTTGCCATGAGTGGTTTAGAGAAGCTATAAATCGCACAACGCGTTATGCTGGCGACGAATAATAATAATTGAGGCGCCGATTGATACCGCTGGAGACCCCTACGTAATATAAAATCGATAATACAGCTTTTTACACTTGCATTTAAAAAAGTGTGTTTTCCATAACACGTTTAAAATCAATTAATTACTTACCCGGAAATTCTCATTTTCCCTTAAATTATGAGATTCCATAGTTATGTGTTCTGAACGGGACTCCGGTTCTTCTTGTTCACTGCAAAAATAAAATATTCTACATATTGCACTGGTATTCAATAACATATGTCAGGAAAAAAAAAATTCATACCTGTTGTAAGATTGATTCACGAAGGAAGCGTTATGCGAATCGGGATTACGATTCTGGGTATCTGTAGCAGAGCACAAGACTTTCTGAAAAAGACAATGAAAATGAGATAAATGGATGGATACTAATGAATCGACCGTTGACACCAAATTGACGCCTGACTATTTTGGGGGTTTAATACGCTTTAAAATGATTGGCAACATTAGGTATTTATTATTCGTTATAGCGAGCCATTTGTAATATATTTGTTATAACATTTAAAACAGTGAGGGTTGTGCCGTGTTGTGTGGTTGATGAAGAGTTAGATAAATAGGTAACACCGTGTGTAAGGTGTGAGAGAGTAACGAGTGGGGCGCACCTCGCTGTGCAGCAGCGCGTCGAGGTCGCGCTGCTTGGCGGCGAGCAGCGCGCGCAGACGCCGCTGGCGCGCCGCGGCCGGCCCCGCGCCGCCGGCGCGCACCTCCTCGTTCACCTTCTTCTGCTTGCGGCTGCCCTCTGTCAAAGCTACAACTCTCACTCCATCACTCCATCATTCTACTTAGGGCTCCCCTAATCAGCGCCCCCGTGCACTCGTATATGGGATTTGTGGCCATAATCCCCACGGTGGATGTGCGGATTTGAGATCGCAGAGCGCGGGAACATTGTGTTACGGGAATGTACTAGAGCTATAAATATTTTTTGTCTTGTACAGGGAATTTTGGGTTTCAACTAGTATTTTATAGAAAGGGGGTACAAAATTATAAATTTGTAGATGTATAAATACCTTTGTTGGCCACGAGATCCTTGATACGTGCTCGTTCACCCATTATTTTCTCTGTCTCCATGCGTAGTTCTTGAGCTAGCTCTTGCAAAGTGTTAATGTTGGCTTCATGGTCTAAAACCCAACGAACATATTGAAAGCATACTATATACCTCTTCTAATAATGTATTAACTATTTGTGTGGTTCCACAAAACTCTAGAATATCAAACTAAACAAATTTTAGAAAATCTCGTTTTGATTACATGTTTTGCATATGACTTTTATAATATCGGGTATAAACAGGGGCTACTTAATTTAAAAACTAAAATAGAAGGAAATCAAGTATTACTTTGCTGATGTTGTTGATGTTGCTGATGTTGCTGATGCTGCGGGTGCTGTGGCATCTGCTGCTGATGTTGCATGTGCTGATGATGCTGGAGCTGTTGCTGCAGCTGTTGTTGATGTAACTGGTGCTGTTGTTGATGTTGTAACTGTTGTTGTTGTTGCTGATGTTGATGTTGAAGTTGTTGCTGATGGTGCTGTTGTGAGTGCTGCTCGTTTGTGAACTTGTGCCTTTGCGGCAGGGAGTTCCTTACTCGACACAGGCTACCTTCGTTCGACCATCCACCCATACTGCCACCGCCCTCAGATTTACTATATAATAAAATTGTCATTATTTATTAATACAACATTACATATAATACATACAATGGACATCGAGAGGCTGACTATGATGACATACAATAACATATGTTTGTAACAAAAACTGCTTTGGTGGTAGAGTGGGTACAAACGCTAGTACAGCTGAGCTAAAGGTCCTAGGTTCTATCCCCGTGTCGGCTACTATTGAGTTTTTCTAACCATAAATTCCAAGTAGTTAGCTCGGAGTCTGTGTTTGTGGCCGATATATAGCAAAAAGTTTATTTCGTAGCGGGACGAAAATAAGTCATGTAATATTAAAAATACTTACTTATCATGAATGTTCAAGTGACCCTGCATTTGAAATGAATCTTCGTGCACTCCAGACAAATCTTCAGATTCATAGTTTTCGACGGAGCGCATCAGATCTAATGCAAAACAAACACGTGTGTTATTGTCGGAGATTGGAATGAGTTTCAGTGTTTTTCCTGTGAATGTAATCAATATAACAACTAAAATTGCGCATAAACAATTTGACCACATTCATAAAGGAAAAATAATTAAATGCATAGCTATGCAATGTATAGCTTTTGTAAAACTTATTACATTACTTTTTACATATTTATTATCTTACTAGCTGTGCCCGCCAGCTCGCCTGTGTTTATTGCATTTTAGGCTTTAGTTATTTGGTACGGAATCCTAAAACTTTCTAGAATCAAAATAGCCTAAGTTACTCATAACATTAGGTAAATGCTATTTAAAGTCGCATTGAAATTGGTCCAGCCGTTTCGGAGCTTACCCGGAACAAACAGACAGACAGACAAAAATGTATAAATTGCGATTGCTATTTGTACTATATATACTTTCACATGAACTTTTTGAAAAGCTTTTTTTTATATTAAACAGAAACTTGAATTTTATATGTATGATCGGTGCTAAAAGAATCATTTAATAAAGTTACTTTCTTTTATAAACAATATCGTATACCTTTAGTCTTCTGAAGAGCCGTTCTTATGGCCTTTATTTCCATTAACTTGAACGGATCTTCATTTTTATTATTTACGATAGATTTGTTACCTGCAATGTTTTTTTTTAATTAGTGCCAAATGTAATCATGTTACACAAAGTTCATTAATTATTTTGATCTACAATTTGCTGATTTGTCACTACAATTTATTAATATTAATTGATTTTCTGTATGCTTGTTTGTATTTGTTAGTTTTAATTTATTTGTCAATACTTTGATATTAAGATACAACCTACAATAATATTTAATTAACAGAATAAAAACTGTGATTCTTAATTTCTTAACACTAGACTTTTAATGAACATTTTATTTATTAACAGATTCTTATGGTAATTTTATACAGAAAATCAGTCTTACACTTGCGCGACGATTCGTCATCACCACTGTCTTCACCAGAACTGGAATAAGTGTTGTGGGAACTAGGCATACGGGTAACCATTTGCAGCTTTTGAAATTCTGTTACCTAGAATCATAATAATAAAACATATCAAAACCCACTACCTCCATAATTTCCTCATAATGTAATGTAATAAATATAGATAGTGCATTTATTTATTGCAACACTATTTAAAATGACATACAGCTTTTCTTGGAATTAATCACATTATAAGTAGGAAAGGCAAAATTAACCCATATTTAATGTTTCGTTCAAATGTAACAACCATATGAGATCAATAAATTGGAAACAATAATCACACGACTAAAATACAAGCTCGTTTACAAGGGACATTTACGTCATGTAGATTTAAATGATTCATCAACATCCTCAGAGTGTCTCAGTCCACTGCTGGACGTAGGCCTTAATTAAGACGTCTTTCCCCATATTTCCTATGCTGGACAAACAGTTGGGCAGCTCGACGTGATTAATTACTTTACTGTATTGTATAACATTTCATCAAACAATAGAAGTAGCGATGTTATCATCACCTTATTATTAAATTTACCAAATTTTCCATGTGTTGTTTCTTCTGCTGCAGTTCACGCAGTTTCATCTGCAATAAACGACTTCGCTCGTTCAACTCGCTCTCGTCGTCCTCCGGTTCGCTATCACGACCTCCCATTGCCCCATCCTGAAATGTATGTTGAACAAATTCTTCAACAGTTACCATAATATGTATTAGATATTTCACTCTTCCCAGATAACCACTCATTTTACACGGTTTGAGAACTCTTGTATATAATAAATACAACAATAGTTCTTAAAGGAAACTGAAACTAAAACAAAACTTGTTTATTTTCTACAAAGTCCCAAAAGATGATCAAAAACATTTATGCCCATAATAACTGCAGAAGTTCACTACGCACGAAGATATGGAAGCGTCAACGGTAAGAGTCGTAGGCTTTGGTAGATTGAATCAAATGAAGTGGAAGCGTATTTGTCGCAAGCACCAACTTGATTCTTAAGTGTTATATGTAAGATGCCATATTTATCAAAATTTTATTTCAGCAGGATTCATAACCTATAAGGTTACCTCGTTGTTGACTATATTGCCGTCGCGAAGAGAAAACCTTTCTTCGTGACTGTGATTGGAGCGAGTGGAGCGACTGTGATCATTCTCGATGTTATTAGCAGTCATTTGTTGACCGCTATGTAAAACTTCAGATGGTTGTGGCAAAGTAGTGGCGACTCCAATTTGATTTGCAGCGTAGAGTCGGTTAGCTTGATTGTAATTAGCGCTTAGGGATAGATTCTAAAAGAAATGGTTTATAAGTTTTGAATATCGAGAACATACATTTCACACTGGATATTGTACCAGAATAATTATATCATTGTGATATACAGCACTTAATTCTAAAATCACCTGCATTCCTCCAAAATTGTCATGAGATGTTGATGGAAGGCTTAAGTCTTGAGGTTGTCTTTCTTTATTTATTTCTTCTAATTGAGCCTTTGCCTCCGCCTAAAGCAAAATTTACGTTAAATTATTCATTACATAATTTGACTTCATTAAATAGCAGTATCATATTATTGTAAATTAAATTACTGTAATATACCTGGTATTTTAGCAATCTCTTTTGTTGCTGCTTTAGAGCCTCCAAACGCATTTGGGACATTTCCATTTTGTTCTTTATTTCATTTTGCCAAATTTCATTCTCACTATATGTTGAACCATTACTTTGCACTGACACTGGTCTAACTACCACATCCTGCTAAAAACAATTATATAAAGTTAAAATATACATGTAACCATAAAAAATCAATAAAGAATCGAGCATAGACACAAATATCAGTATTGTCAATAGAATTTTAGAGTACAAACATATTAGAGAAAACTATTTACATAATGCATTAACTTCTATAAATAGACCACTCATCAAACAGAATTTGCCATATATCCAGGGTCAAAATGATTAGAAATGGTTATTAATCATTAAAAACAATCTGAAAATTAAGACATGCTTCACATCACTTCAATCCACAACATATAACACACATTGCAGATACATCCACAGACCAAAGTTTTATCTTCATTGGTAACAACATTCAAGGGATTTTTATTTTTAATTCTCATTTCTTCAATCAATGCAACCTTTTCTAAGCATGAAAGTATATTTTTTTTCATCGCTTCATTTAAATTTTGATCATCTATATTACTATCTAGTTCTGTACATGGAACAGACTCTATTTCTTCTATTTCCAATTCACTCCCTTGTGTTGTATCACATTTTTCTTGTGTGTCATTTGCAACTTTTGATTCTTTTTCTGTTTGTAGTTCTTCGCTTTTTACATTTGACATAGATTTATTAAGCTGTTCATTTTCAATGTTAGTTACTTTTTTGAGATTGCTACTGATGACCCCAGTATCATTAATATTTTTGTGATGACATGATTTATCTTGATTCATATTTTTATCCACAGAAACACCATCTGCCTCAGTTCTAATATCACTAGACTTAACCTCATTACTTGATTCATCTTCTGCATTTGGTACTTCTACATTATCAGGGACATTATCTGTCAAAATACCTTGAAGCTTGCCCTCACTTTCTTTTAATTTCATGACCATTTCTACTAATTCATCATATTCTTCTTTAGTATGTTCAATAAAAGCCTAAATTGAAAAGTATAATGAATCATGTACAGGGTGCAGTAATTTACTTAAAATTGTTGGTTTTTTAATACTACTTACCTCATCTTCAGAATTGCGCATGGTATCCACAAGAGAAGATGTAACTCTTATGTACTCTCTTATCTGTCCAAGGCGACGTTCTACTGCTGCTGCATCAGGGCATGCAGCGACTATTGCTTCACCTAGAGCTCGTGCAGAGTCTCTATTACCCTGAAGTGGAAAATAATATTATTTAACTTAGCCAATATTAATATTCTAAAGCATTTGTACAAATTTTTACTTACATGACTGTTCTCATTAACATTATTAAAACTCCCTTGCCCCTGTTCATACATATTGTTAGTTAAATTTACAGTCTTTGTTCCACTCCTAGAAGTTGTCAATGGGGGTGTAGAATTATTGTTATTTGTATGACTATTTACTTCAAGAGTGTTTCGAGCAGAATTCAGATTTCTATTTAAATTACTTCTGTTCTGTATTGGAGCCTGTTAACATAAGGAATACAATAAATTATACTAATGTGATGACAAAAAACATTTGAAGTTTTGAAACTATATACTTACATTGAACTGTTGAGGCATATTCCCTGCAATGGCATTTGGAGTTGTCGGATTAACTATCATTATTGCAGCAGCAGCATGGTTTGAATGTGGATTCAATCCTTAAAATGTAAAAATAACTAATAATCTTCTATACCGAATTATTATACTAACAAATTACTACTGACCACATTATCATCATAATAATTATATTACTGTTCCAATGTTGGTGCTAAGTCTCTTCTCAGAGTGAGACAAATAAATAGTCATAGTCGGCCAAGCTAGGCACACCCGGGTTGGCAGACTTTACACCCCTTAGAGAACATTACGGAGAACTATAGTGTCAGGTTTACCAACAGTAAATTATATTGTCTTAGAATGAAAATGATTGTAAATAGGATCCCAGAGTGGGAAACTTGAATTCTAGTCTATTAAGCAATTGACACTCTTAGTAGTGATCTATCACAATTGAAAATTGATTTCTATATATAATTCTTATTACAGTAAATGTACTAACATCTATATGTTATTAATGTTTTTTCTTAGACATTTATACAAAATAACCAACATAAAATTATTGAAATCTTTGATATATTAAAGTGATAAGCATTTGCATAGACAAATGTAATTACAAATTTGTCCAAGAGTAACACTAATAATTTGGATTTATGACCTTATTAGATTATGAGTAGTCAGGTGACAGTCAGCCGGCTGATAGCAGTATAACACAGCCCAAATCCGCAAGGCCAAATGCCCTGGCCGCCGATGGGCAGGAGCGTAGGTGGTGGAAAAGCTGTGCCCTGTGTTCTCCAACCCGCATGTCCAGCATAGAGATTACAGGCATAAACCCCCTTTTGGGGAGGCCTATGTCCAGTAGTGGACTGAGATAAGATAAGCTGATGATGATGATGAGGTGACAGTTAAAACTGAGAGGTTGAATAGAGTATTTCACTAAGTTCTGAAGCCCTACCCTAAATAATGAGTACAGCTACATTTATATTTTCAAGAAAATACACTTGTAAGTGCCACAACACAGAGATTACTAGCAATTTTGTTCCAGAAAAGTGTAACCATAAATTTGTCAATTTTTAGTAAGTTGCTTTGCATTGTTCATCAATTTGCTTGATTACAAACATGTAGTTTAGTACATTTTTTATAACACACTAATACTTCATGCACAATTTAATGTTCCAAAATAATAAAAAAAAACAAATCATAATTGAGTAATGTGGCGTAAGAAATGTTAGCAACACATTTATATGAAATTTAATAGAAATCATCTTGTTTCAATATTTATGTGTATTATTATAATTTTTCTTAGTAACAATATGCATACTACCATTTTGCATTTGATGAGCATAAGGATGTAGTGTGTGAGAAATGGATGCACCTGCTCCATCATCATGGTGGTCAGTTATTACATTCTCCCGATTTTGGACAGTCAGGGGCAAAGCACGAGGCTGTGGTCTCACTGGTACAAACCTCCCAAACCCACTCTCAAATGCCACTGTGTTATCTAAAATAATATATAAAAATAAAATGAGAGGTGTCAAGGGACATCCGGATGGAACTAAGTTCCTTTCGATTAATTAGTGAAGGAATTGTAATAGAATTTTATTTTTTTTTAAGTTATAATAATATATTTTTTATTATTTATTATTTACAAAAAACCTCTATACACTCAACAAAAAAAAC
>DWEC01003849.1:0-10277 GCA_018245735.1 Microceris miodesmiata | reverse complement strand
GAACACCCTCGGCGAGAGAGGGAAACTTTCAAACCGATCTCTCACTGGTCATGTTACTATAACTGAAAGCAAGAGTTAGACCTCGCATTACTTTATTACACTTCATAAAACTAGATTAGTTCTGTAGAACACTGGACATAAATTCCTTTAACTAATCTCGTCCAGTATCTAATTCAATTGTATCTTTGACGCAGCTATCAATCGGCAAGAGCTCAAGCCGGCCTGCCAACGAGTGTAAGGTATGGGTGTACTGATAGAGGATTGTGAAGCCCATGTTACGAACGGATTATTCATAGCGGTTCTCAATATAGATGATATTTAAAAGTTGAAAAAAATGGCAGTAAAAATGAGATATTGTACAATAAAGTATTATACTGTTATTATACATGTTGATTAAATTCCTGTATAAAACAAAATGAAGAAAATCATTCAGAGATTTCTAAACGGATTTTTTAACACGGTGGAAAAACAAGGGGTGTTCGTTGGGATGAGTAAATCTTAATGATCATTTTTAGCTGCGTTTACTGGAAATAAAGGCAATCGTCTCCAAAATATTCAACTCTCATTGGAACAAATGACAATCCCATTGGAACTAGTCTCGTTAACATTAACATTTAAATAAGTTTGAAAACTACTAACTTTTTTTATGGAGTTTCAGATTGCTTTCGCACATTGTATGATGTTGTTTTCTTAATATGCAATATTTTTAAATTAATATACGTATGTACCGAAGTTACAGGTACACGAACAAATTGCAAATTTCGAACTGAAAGACACTGAACTCAATTCCTCAATCGCTGGCACTAGCACCGATACGCGGCTCATAAAATAAATCAAACGGGTTTACGACCCAACTACACCACCATTAAAATATGGTGAAACGTTTAGCTTCCACGTTGAGGATATGGTTCTTTATGGCGAATTTCAAAGACCGTTGTTCGGAGTAAGTCTAAAGCTCTATTAGTTACAAACGATCGCTGCTTACAGTTGACGTTTTAGTAATATCCGTATTATACCTTAAGATTTATGAGTGAATTAAATGCATGTGATCGCTTAAATATGATGGCATTAGCTAAAAGTAACATCACGTATGTAATCCCCGAAAAGGTAGGTAGAAGGGTGTAGTACCTACACTTCAACATTTCACCCGTAACATTTAAAACCGGTTGCAGATCCAGACTCCGAGCCGCTACTAGAAATGTCTCGTATAAAATTAGTTAGAAAAATCCATTAGTACCTACACGATCCAAGATCGAATCCAGTACCTCTCGATCAGCAGTAGCGTTTACAACCACTCGATCAATGAATTTGTAAATAAATACTAAATATATGCTAATAGTTATTAGCATATATTTAGTATTTATTTACAAATGAGTTCATGAGATATTATCTTACGGAGTTTCGTAGGATGTTATACTTATAGGAAATCAAATATTAATAAACGTATATGTTTAATATAATACCTAATATAATATAATACATAATATGTATATAAGTGATTGCAAAGGCGTGACCATTATCATGCGCAATCTACATTTTAAAAATATATCTTTCGTCCGCAATAAATCCCTTTTACACTAATAAGACTGCATCAAGACAACACAATCTTAAAACACCGTCTAAATCACTAAAACTGCTTCAACCTTAAAATAAATTATAAGGACCTTTAAAAGCTGAGTAATTGGGCTAATTATACACTAGCCTATACTTCACGGGGCTTACGCTAATCTGTATACCACATAAAGCATTACGTAAAGTGTGCGCTTAAATCTCATCCCTTGGGTCTAGACGACTGCACTATCACTAGCGACAAGCGATAAGATATGTCTACAACGTCAAGACTCAAGTATCTTGGAGCCCGGCGACGGCTAAACTTAAAGAAATTGCGATATATCTTACCAGATCTGTTGCTATGGCAAGAAACCTGTTCATTCAGACTACCGTTTGTGCGTTCAATTCTTAACAAGCAAATGGTGCAACCTATACTTCCAAAAAAGATTATTTACTGAGTAATAATAAAATGACATATATAGTGACCATTCAACCAAACACACAATGGAAGAAAAGGCTATGTTTCCATTCACTGTGACGTCACAATTGTTAGTCCAAATAGACTTACAACTAATCTGGCAACTCGCTCATCGCTTGTGGTAGAGCCCTTGAACCGTTGACCCAACGGACGACACTGTTTTAATAATTCCCTGAACATTTTATATCCGCTAATTGATACAAATTACGCTTTCAAGTTAATATTAATATAAATATTATAAGACTTACGAAGAATTACAAAGTCTTTTCAAAAGTTACCCTATTATAAAAGTAATATACAATGTTCGTATCTACTTATTTATTAGAGAGGTTTAGTTTATACAATTATGTTTTTTATTTTCGACGAATAATTATTGGAGGAAGAGTCCTCAGGGAAATGATTCGTTACTGTGGGATTTTTACTTATAATACGAGCACACCTGTGCCCACTTTGAGAGTTCCTATAGACCAAACTCGCCTTATCACTCTCGAGAGTTTGTCCCCAGTATTTGAAAATCATGATAACCAGAGAAATACATAAGCTACATTCAAACTTTAAGCAAATCGCAGGCAGTACTTCACGAGTCGCCTACAAATACATGTTGTTAAAAACCATTCTAGGTAAAAATTTTGGTCTGTACCGCTTCATGATTCTCCCTCTCCATTCTCCAACCGTTTCATTATTAGTCTCCACTCGAACCATCCAAAATCTCACGTGGAAATCCGACCATACATAAGAAAATGATCACCACACTATCATCACATCAGCTTTTATTATTCTTATTTTTTCAAGATGTAGTTCAAAAGTTGGTCCTTGGTCTCACGTAGCCTCTATCACCAGCCATTAATAAATTATATCTTGGAAACTTGGAAGAGAGTACTATGGTAATGGTAAAGAAGTAGACAGAGCAATGTAGTACAATTCCACAAATCATCAGTTATGTTTTAATCTACAACGCATCGTGGAATAGGGACTGGACCTATTGGCACTACCGAGACTCCGTGCTACTACTGGCAATTTCAGGGTAGAAAAACCCGACCCGATAGGAAGATGGAAGCCAGGATCTCACGATCAGCAGCCACTAGAGCAAAGAGGCAGTCAAAAGTTCTAACTCGCTATAAAAGTACCTAAAATTGAGAATAAAACGAAATACAACCAACACTTCTATTCGTACATAATTGGTGGAACGTGGGGGTGTACAAACTACTTTGCCTACCCTTTCGGGGATTATAGGCGTGATGTTAGATTTTTGTTACTTCTATTTGTACACAAATTTATTACTCTATGGTTATATGATTTTCTGATTTAATATTAATACGAAGAATTTACCAGTGAAATTATCGACATGAGAACTCAATACTGGCATAATTAACTTTTGCAAATGAAACCTGTCGAGTTTCAGCTCGCGAGATTCACTCCATTCGAATTACCGTGATGTAATTATTATCAACATCATTTTAATTTACCCCTAAAAATACGTTGCGGATATAATTATATTGGTAGAAATAATCGACAAAATGTAGGCATATCGACAGAATGTGGTTACTATAAATTAATTAACAAAAAGTATGTGAAATATATAGTAACATAGCAAGAAAATTATTTAATGGTATATTATAGGCTTATTAATACGGTAAGAATAATGTATATTTCCCAGATATGTACCTATATTTCGTCAATTATACACAGTATTTAGAAGTATCAAAATTCAAAAGATTCTTCTGAAATCTAAACAAGCCTTCCGAAGTGTGTAAATTAAAGCCAGTAGTTGACGTTCGTGGATATACGATTACCTGTCGTACGTACACATCTAAACTAAGACAGAACTGAACTTATGATACTAGATGAAGAAGAACACATAAAACAAGGTTTAGAACAAACCAAAACGCTGTATATTTGCCTGTCTTCACGACGTACTTCCAGTTTCACTCGCAACCCGATGCTTCTGATAGGGATACATAAATATGAGTGCTGCTGCTTAACAGCAGTAGAACGTGTGGCAGGTGTTTTACTGCTGACGTACCTGAGATAAAGAATACTGATTAATACAACACTATTCCCACTACCATCACCATCAATACGGTTAATGAATGAATATCTAAAATAAAAACTTTATATACATATATCAATAAAGCGTACTACAATTCTATATATTTCATTTTACATAGTATATAGACAGTTCGGATTGTTAACGCTTTAAAATAGCTCAAATTCGAGGCAAATACCATCCGTTCACTCGTGTGCGCCCGCCATAGTCGTGTCTATACGAAACAATATTGAATCGTATGTATATACAGAGTAACTAATTATCGAATGACAGAGAACACAATAGACTATCGGATGGCTCTAGGCGTCGCTAGGCGTCAATCTTTCCTGCAGAAATAGGAGTTCTAAAACACACTTCAAATGCTCTTCTTTTGCCTTTTAGAGGGGATAGATGTTAGTGATCCGTCCATTTGTCGGTAGTTTTTAAGTTACATTTAAGGCCACTAAATATATTTAAGGATTATCTTGAAGCATCAACCAAAATCAACTTGTTACCATCCATATTAATATTATAAATACGAAAGTAACTATCTACGTCCATGTCCGTCCGTGTTCGTCCGTATCCGTCCGTATTCGTCCGTGTCCGTCCGTGTCCGTCCGTGTCCGTCCCTCCATCCATCCATCCATCTGCCTGTCCGTCTGCCACAGTAACCATTTTAATATATATAATTTAAATTTATCGAGTTATTGTTAATGTTTTTTATCCAATTTGGTATTAATCCTTATCAAAATAAATATAATAGTCACCCTTGGCATTTCGACGAAGTCGCGGGCAAAATCTAGTAGTCTATGAAACACAGAGTTACAGGTTAGTTAAATAGATAATTTCCATTATTTTTTAAGGTCACATTTAAAGACACGGGACAATACGAGATTTTCCCATTAAAAGATTCTGGGAATTAACGCAACTTAATATCACGCCTGTATTCCACGAAGAGGTGAACAGAAAAGCGAACAATAACGTAGTAAACACACTAGTACTAAATATACATCTATGTACATATCAAGTACAACTATGCAAGGTTAATTATGTAAAAATTATTTTCTAAGGTGTTTATGTGTTAATTAATATGTGGTTATTCATGTTAACGTACAATATCCGAATATTATCGTGCGTAATTACAGCCATCTAAATTTAACAAGCCGTAGCACTGTCTAAAATACTTGGATATGGTAGTTATATGTGATGCTATCCATTACACAGTTCGTACAATTTTTTCAATATTTCTTATTTAAGAAATAAAATGCAGAAAGCATTTGATGACAATACATTTTACTTGCTCGTAGCTGCGAAATAGAACTCTATTCTATAGTAATAAACACTCGTACTCTAAAATGAACCGCGCCCACTACTTAAGTGTTCTAAATTTGAAATGAGAAGAATATTTTCAAGTATTAAAGAAATTCAAGATGGATATATAACGTAGACTCTTTTGAGCTGGAGGTAGGTAGACCGGCCATTAATAGACGAAGATATTCGTATTTTAAAGTCGCATATCAACTCGCAAACTGTAATATACAAAAAGCTCTGTAGTTCGAATTGCTCTTTACTCAAAGCATTGTTTACAAGCTGCACATTTAATTCAAATTCCGCATTTACGTCATTTTACACTGGGGGTAGAATTACGAGAAATGTCCCAATGAATGTTTCGTTTGCGCACCCGTTTTTAATTAAAAAGGGTAGCTTTATTGGATCAGGTGTTAATTTGTGTAGCTGAATAGGACTTCAGGTTTATTGTCTCGTAAGATCCGACTGTGAAATGTAACGCAAAGAGAGTTTTTAAACGAAAGGCGATACTCAGATGGCGATACTTAGTTTGAAAAAAGAATTAAAATAACGAATCCAGACAAAGAACGCACTAATGTTTGTAAGAATGATTTGCTGTTGCAAGCATATTTAGTCCTTTTTAATTATAACCTATCATAACCTTGCCTCCAAGTGTTAATTGCTGAAGCGGAACCTTTAGTTTATGGGATCATCCGTGTAAGAATGAATATGAGAGTAGATATGCTGTAGATGTTTCAGTAACTTAAGAGTTCGAGAAACTTCTCAGGCGTAATACAAGCATAAAATTTGATTAACTACTCAATTAACTTACAAAGCATTTTGGAGCTTTATTTCAATGTAATAATTATATATGAATCCCATATATTATGTATAAAGGTTTAAGCATATGCCACATAAAGCACTAGCAATAAAATAGTGACAATATTACAATTAACACGTGTTGAGTTAATAATTTAAATAACGTACACACACAATATGAAGATTTAAATGAAACTTATTAATACGATGTGATAGGACGGGTCTATAAAGACAGGAACATAATATTTCACTCGCTACTTTTTGCTCCTCTAGTAGCACGTTCTACTGAGCGCGAGTAGCGAATAGTGAAATAAACCCCCACGCCAGGTCCCTTTCAGGGTTGGCAGACAGAACGGAATGTCTAATATCTCTACGCTTACAAACCTTATGTGCTTCTTCTACGTTCATGACTCCTGCTTCAATCAATATATGTTATATTTGGTTAAAACAGGTGAGTCATAGTTTCCCTCAGCAACTACATCCGTCAACAGTAACTACATATATATTAACATAAATGTAGTTGCAGCAAGTTCAAAGGTTCAAAGGTAGAAATTGTAAGTTGAGTAAGTAAGGCGAAATAAAAATTAATTTAGTGCAAATAAATAGTAAAAAAATGCGAAAGGCTGCAGGCAGATGCTGGATGCAACAAGCCGAGGACAGGGCGCGATGGCACTCATTGAGGGAGGCCTATGTCCAGCAGTGGACTGAGATAGGAAGATGATGATGATGAAATAGTAAATATCGTGTGTGCAAGTTCGAATATATTGTAAAAATAATCAATTAATACTGAGCGGTGACTGTAAATTTCAATGTCTGTGGTGGTTTATTACTACTAAATATTTTATGACATGAATATTTCTTGACTAATTTTTTCTACTTCTAAATACAGTCTCTTGTAGCTTTTTCATGCTTTATAGTTCATAATAAAATAAGAAATCCAAAGGCACGTTAACCTAAGAAAGTATCACGTGTTTTTTGTTTACACTGAATGATCGCAGAGACATAATCAATACCGGTAATCAGTCTGGTGATCAATTACATTATTTTCGGTCGAGCAAGTAATAGCGGATCGAGTTACAGATGCGCATAAAAAATGGTGTGGAACAAGTGGGCATCGTAGCAAACATTTAATGATATGACATACGCCGTAACTAGGCAGTCTTTGATTGTTGTCAAAGCGTTAGTTCGTGGAACTGGTTCATTACTTTGCTAAAAGTCTCGTATTGCCTAACAAGACGTTTCAAGATTCATCATTATTTTAACAATGGCGTTAAACATCCTGTGCGACAAGCCGATGACAGGGCGCGATGGCACTCATTGGGGGAGGCCTATGTCCAGCTGTGCAGGTGACATAGGCTGATGATTATGATGACGATGTTAAACATCCTAAAAAATAAATTAGAGCATTCTGGAAATAAAAGACTTCTCAAAAACTAATGCTTTTGCAACACACAAGCAACATGTCGCCCGCAGGTTCTACACTACACTAAAATCTAAGCTATTCTGCGCTTAACGCTTATCCGCTCGGAGTGAAACTAGTCTGCCATAGACTAGAACATATTTCACTCGGCACTTTTTGCCTCATAACGCTGTCTCTGGCGAGACGCTCCGCAAAAAACTTAATGTATAGTAATGCGTTATAATATACGACATATAAATAAATAGTTCACATGTTATGGGCTCCTTTTTATAGCACTGATACTAACGTTTGTATCTATGAATAAAAATTTTATGTATGTATATAAATTAAATCACTCAATAGATAAGAATTTAAATAAGCTGTTATATAAATTGCAGGATCTTTCTTACCACATTTCTAACGAAGTGTGTCGAACTGCTACACTAGTTAACTCATATTAGAATGACAGACACAGAAGTTGTATGTCTGGTTATGTTAATTTTCATTATTCACTTAATGTATATAATTGTACATACTTTTAAACATAATTGCAATCGTATGTTTGTATATTTTCAGTCTCCAGGCTTTGTTAAGTAGGTTGCTATGTATGTAAGTACGTTTTAACATCGATAATAAATCTTTAAGGTTATAAATAGCACCCCTACTTTAAATAGTAATTATGTGTAATTTGTGCTTTAGATAAGAAACAAATCTAATTAAGCTAACAACCAAACCACATGTTCTAAATTGTGATCTTGCTATCTGCTCCATGGAAAAAAATTACTTATACCTTTGGCCACGCTAACCATAATAATAATACTATATCGTAATTATGGAAATACTGAGTATATATAGGCGTATAAACAGTCAAAAACACCAGCTGAATAATTCTGTCTTAATAACACTAGACAGAGTTACTTTCGTAATGGTAATATTATTGAGAAATTTATGTAGTCAGTTATAAATTGTGAAATAAACCGTCGTGGATTCTATTACTAAATATTTCTAGATCAATAACTATGGTTAAATCGTCTAACGGTTTAACTCACGTTTAGTTTTAGGGATATCCCCTTTAGTTTTGAACCTATCTGAGCTCCTTCATCAAGAGGGCTCCCATGTAGGTACTCGTATTCCAGTGAGGTCGCGACGGACGCGGTCGATGGACTAAACTAGACAAGCTATTCCGAAAACTACACGGGAGTGACGCTGGTACGTGATTTAATCTGTAAAGTGAAACCCTGCAGCCCGGAGAATGCTCTGGTGGAACTCGTGTGTAGCAGCACGTATAGTGATATATAATTTGTTTGCATGCGCATACATCCTTTTTAGAATTGTGGACGGTACAATATGTATGTATATACTAGTGTATGAATGAATGAATGTATATAGTAGTTTAGTCCGAATTAAATGAATGTAACGCTAACCTAATCTATTATTGATGGCTTTGAAGAAAGTATGGCCAAATTCAGTTAAATGTACCATTTTTATGAAGCACAATTTGTAGTCAATTTATATAATATAGTATGACATAGACTAATTAACTAGTCATATATAAATTCGCTATAAGTATAGCGTAAAGTACGTAGCGTAGGACGCACTCCAGCTAAATGCAGTGACGATGTATGTATGCAACGTGGCTGACAACGGTTGGATGGGAAGAGCTGAAGGTCGAACTCAGTGACATGCTACTGGGGAGAGGCCTATGTCCAACAGTGACGAAAATAAGCTCAAAAGATGATGATAGATGAACACTACAAGTTCATCAGATCATCTAAGTTATAAAAATGAATATAGTGTACCCCCACCTAGGAAAGAGCACAAATATGACTCTACATTAACTTTGAAAAAATACAAAACCACTACAATACACTACACATACTGTACACTACACTACTAACTCATGATTAAATACGTCGTTTTCAATACACCGATAACGTTAACCCATAAGCTGCTTATATCAGAGGGAAACATTGAAATACATCGAGTAAATTCCATATCAAAGAGCTTTGGCGTTTGATTGGAAAGCTGCAAACGACATCGCAGCGTCGGCACTAATTTGTGGGCGCACGTAGCCCTTTGATCACACCGCTCACTCATTTAGCAATTAATTTAAATTTTATTGATCTGCAAGTATATTTATTTATAATAATAATAGTATGAACAAGAGCTTACACTTGCTACATAAGTTTTATATCTTCATTCTTATATGAATCGCCTTTAACATTTATTCAAGAGTTTTAAATTGATGTACCCATCCATCGTATTTATATTTCTGGATTCGCTTTCCAACAGAGCTTATACTCTAATTATTAATATATTATTCCTATATATTATACCTTCCATGTGTTCAAGTACGATTATGACTATGAATCGTTATGTTCTTTGCCATATATCATTTATATCCATGCAAATAGACCATTTTGAACTCCACGCGTTTTTTAATTGCACACATTTTTCAAATTGAATTTCTTTACTTGTCTCACTACAATACTATTAGCGATAAATTATTTAAAACTTATAAAATGAATCATATAAATCACAATATATATTTCTGTTAGGATTCGATTTTTTAAATCTGTGGGTTTTATTTTATATTCATTTCCCAAAGCCCTCTCAAGCTACAGTGTTCATTCAATCCTGTCAATAATGTATGAATACTGTCCAGCAAATATAAATTATACACATCACACCAATGAATATAGGCAATAAAATTTATT
>DWEC01003848.1:0-10279 GCA_018245735.1 Microceris miodesmiata | reverse complement strand
TCAGCCCGCTAGTGCTACCCGAACGAATATAAACGCCCCAACGAAGTATTGTCTTTACGTTTATGTTTTAACAGACGGACCAAATCTTTGTAGGTTCTAGTCGTAAGTTCTATTGTAAAATTCCCTTTATTGTTGCTGTCATAAAATGAGATCGAGGAAGGAATTTTCCCAGTGGGATTCGACATTGTGCTGAGGAAAAACGGCGGTTGCAAAGTTGGTTAAAACGTCGATTGAAATTGTAAACAGGCAATGTTTGATATCTTAATTAATATGCTATCCGCATGTTTTTAGCTTGAGACTGATTACTGTTATGATGTATCCTTCTCACATTCCACGTTTACATATAATTTCATTCCTCTATAAAGTTTTTACTGTATTGCCTAATATACAAACACTTGTTATAGATTAGCAACAGACTGTACAAACGCTTGGAAGCTCGTAACGTGTGTGAGGTTGGCACAATAATATCGCTCTGTTTGCTGTTATTTCTTAAGGAATTTGCTTTTCCCCTCACTAAAAGTTATTTCAAGGGTTAATGCGTATTGATTGTGTTTCGCTTTTACGATTATGAGCTTCTAAAGCATAAATTACAGAAATCATTAACATGATCTAATTTGTAACAATTTCTTGTATTTTAAAAACACTTTGATACACAGTGACCGGAACAACTTTTTAAGACATGTATCGTTTAGTTATATAAACATACTCACTATTCCTAATTATTAATTGTTCATTGACGATTATTTAGATCATCTTCAAAACAGTTGTGCCAAAATATGGAAAAGGAAACATTTGCTTTTATAAAAGAAATAAAACTCCAATTTAAGTATCGAAATTTCATGTTTTTGAAAAATAAAAAAAAACGTATTCGTTAAGAAAACTGTACAGTCTGACTGTACCCATACTGACCTCATACTTGGTTTGTATTTATACACATATACGTTATTTTGCGGTTGTGAATTATTTTCCATATAATATAACACATATTCGGTTAATGAAAATTAAAAAAAAATGTTTAATATATACGTATTTACATTACATTCAAGTGAAGTATAAAAATTAGGTTACTGGCTTTTTATGCGCTATTTTATGGTCATATCCGAAAGCCAATATTATCTTTTGACACTGCAAAACAATCTAATGATATTAAATAAGCTATGAATTATATAAACCACGAGCTTAGCTTCATGCTCAAGACTATATAAAGATTAAAAATTGAATTATCTGTCTCCTAGCTTTTTAGTAAGTACCTTTTACTCTTGCCTGGCCGGTGAATGTGATATGCGGCCTACTCACAGAGATTTTGTCATTTATTCAGTGAACGAAGCGCGGTAGAATGTCGACACAGATTCCAAGTCGACACAAATAAAAAATGTTCTTCTGTCAGAAGCCAACGCAAAAAGAAAACGCTGGGATAAATTTTACAATATATGGTGACGGAAAATAATAGACGATAAAACCAGAAAATTAGTTTCCCATCGTAATATGATATTAGTACACGGAAATATGTACTTAGTTTCCCATACTATAATTTTTTTAATTTTCTTTTTAGAATACGTCCAGATAATAAAACCACCATGGCAAAACTATTCGCATTCACTGCATATATTTCTTCTCTAAAATATCTTAAGAGCTGTGTAAAAATAATGCCTTATTAGTACTGTTTTGACTACGATAAAAATTGTAAGAGCACAAAATATCTATTTAATCTGTGAATACTGCCAAAATATACGGGAAATAATGTAGTTGGGAAATATTTACAGATTATTGGATAAATTTATTCGTATGTATATTTAAGATGAGCACTGTCTTTGTAATTTGAATTATTATATATTTTACGGTATTATAATACGTGTTTATGTGTGCAAAAAAATGTTGATGCAGTAATTAAATATTTAAAATAATAATTTGCAATGAGAAAGAAAACACAACAGCAAAACAGTTTACTCAGGATTATTTAATGTTAATATTTTTGTCTGACGTAATACATTGAGCTCAATGTACTATGTTTACTATGACTTATAAGCTGCTCGCGACCTCAGTCGCCGGATTATACTTCGGAATTATGTAGAATTTGGAAATAATGTGTAACTAAAACGATCAACATTTTCTTCACAAACATAAAACGGTGTGGTGTAAAAGTCGCCCGTGTTTAGAAGCGCTAGCTTGTAATGTGTCTACAAATGTATTGTGTATAGACGGTTGGGCGACCACCGATGTGTATCGAATGCGCCTGCACGTAACCAAATACTCCATTAGTTCCAGTATCGGATAACATTTCGATATGTACATTTCTCGATAACGAGGGCACATTCGATACCTTCTGTGCCTGTAAAATATATATAAATGATTAAAATTTTCAATTTATTCTGTAGGTTTATAGTTAACTTCAGTAAATATTTTCTATAATAGAAACGTAAATGAAAGATTTTCCAATAATACACCTAGTGTTTTTTTATGATATGACCAATGTCTAAATAACAATTTTGATCGTTAATAGCTAAATGGTATGACTATGAAAAGTACAAGCTATTATGTTAATATTTATATATTAAGTAAGTACGTTTTGGATTTAATTACGTGCTATTATTCGACTTAGAACCTTTCGAGTGTGCCATGCGCTTCGCGACGAGAGACGCGTCTTTTTATAAATAAAAATCTTGCCTTTCCTTGAGGTGTCTGCACACGATCTACACAGACAATTTTGACTGTTAAAACTGGTGACTTTATGATTAAATAGCATCGGACAATTAATATTTACTTACGACAACTACTCCACAATCAAGATATTTACATATACAGAAGGCAGGTTTTTATATATTTGCTGCACACCAGTCCAGAGTAGGTACATCGTGTGCGCCCCCCTTGATAATCTGTACTGTATATTTTGCACATAATGTTATAACTACTAGCGTGATAGTCGATGCACACATTAATTATGAAATTTCTCGTGCCTATACTTTTATATTTAGGTATTTTTATAGGATAACGTAAGTTCAATTTGTGTAATCGCCACGTGTCACCTGTATATACTTCACGTCTGTACGTATGACGCCTATTTCGTCTAATCGATGCATTATTAGGTCGAAGCGTGCGGCTTGTGGCAATGTTTGTGCTGCAGAAAAAGAATTGAGAAGTAAAAATATGAAAGCATTTAGACTTTGTGTTATCCCGCTTACAAAACGTTGACATTAAAAACTCGTCCCCCGAGAAGTTTACACCCATATTTGGATAAATTATGAAAAAAGCTATTATTTTTTTATATTAGCTTTCACCGTTTTGTTTCTTTTTCTGTTATCAAAATAGTTGTGGTTGTTTGGCTAAGAATGTAGTTCGCTGTAGTACTATAGTACTATTTAAAAGCTACTGTAGTCTTATATAGGGTTGTCAATAATGTTAATAACTAATAATTACTGCCATAAACAGTGCTGCGTTTTACAAAAACCATAAGCGAGGCTGTCATATACACCGCCGCTTGCTATACGATAGCAAGTACGAATTAATTTATTAAAAAGCTGGAACTAAGTTCGTTTTTTTATTTACAATAAATTCTCTCTGGCGCCATTGGTACTGGTATCAACATATTTTCTATTATGGCATTTAGTATACATTATACGATAGTAATTGTATTTTAAAAATTAATTTAAACGCTTAACATGTTTTCAAGTTCCTTCCAAGCGCCTTTTCTGATTATAACAAATCAATTTAATAATTTTCTTTAAATTGTTTCTTTATGGGAGCTGTTCCTATTATGAAAATTAATTATTGCATTTAGTAACGTGCCGACAAGTAACGAGTCGTTAAATTATATCGTGTAATTGAGTTGACACCAGATAATGGTATCAAGTTTGAAGGTAATATGAAATTGTCAAGACAGTACGGCGTTGTAGAAAGCGGAGATGACACATTAGGGGTGCTTATTAACGTCAAAATGTAAGATAATATATTGTGAACTTTACACAATAGAAAGAAAGGAATTTCATTAAAGAAATTAAATTTCGAACGCGCAAACAAGCCACAAGCTCGAATCGCGGGCACGCTTGATGCAAAGGCTTGTAATTATATACCTAAATATATTAAAGCAGCACCTCAAATCGTATCACTGTATTGTGACGTTATTGAGTATTCGTCTGATATCATTTTGAGTAGACTCGTTTCTTTTATATACAAAATTCACAATGTTTATTACAGTTTTGGTGTCGTGTGAAGCTCAAACGTGTTAGTTGTGAATTTTTTATGCAGTTTCGATGTCGTGAACATTTTTTATGAACGCTTTTGCGCCTTTTTGAAACGAAATATACGTACGTGTGTATATCATATTCTACTGTATCAAAACTGCCGCTGTACTGGTATCTTGATCAACATTGAACTTTGTAAAAAACAAAACAAACAACTTAGTTTCTATACATGTCATATTTGTGTAGTCAATTTATTTTTACAACTAGTGCTAAATAGTTCCTCAACAGCCTTCTGTGTAATGATTAAAGGTTCAAATAAATTAATCTAACAGTGCCTACTGTGGCTAGGAACTGTTTATTACATATTTTTTGGTCGCTTTCTCTGCAAGCTTTTCTCAAAACTGTTTTCTCTATAAGTGTCACGTCTCTCTATTGGTTGACAGATACCTCCAATTGGTTTCTTACAATACGTCCATTTTGATCTGGGTACCAAGACACACGAACTATTTATCCTGTAAATCATTACATCAGTGTCACTAAAATAAATGCACAATTATACGTTTGGAAATTAGATCACATTTATATTTTTTAAATTCATTTTAAAGCCACTAACATGTAACTTCAGTAACACGCTAAAACATAATATATAGGAGTCAATAAATTTATTCGTCACTATTTGTCCAATATTAAATTACTAATCGTCTTAAGAATGACGAAACTGAATCTACAACATACAAACTTAATTTAACAGTTTAAACTTGGTAAATTTAAATTTGGTACCTTGTTTATACTTAAACCATTTACTGTGATTAGCAAAAAACAAAACCCATGTAAAAATAAGTTCATACGTTATTGCTCGTCCCGGCCGACGACGCTACATTATAAATCAAATGTCATGGCAGAGTTAAGCCCCAAAAGATAGTAAAAATGTCACTCTTCATAAAGTAAGATATATTACAATTGTTTTATTAATGTATTGTTTTATTTATGGTGCCTCCATTAGCCAAATAATTACTTATAATCTAATAGAAACTGTGCGTATCAATAATTTGTTTGTCTAAATGACAAGAAACTCTTCATGGAACGAAAGATATTGCCTTCTGCATAAGTCCTTTTCATTTTAAAAGGTTTTTGTACATACGAGTAATAACTCAGGAATGTTGACTGTGAAATAGGTGACATGCCAAAGAGTAAGATTTTATTAACAAAAGCAAGCAAATTCTTAAGATGGTTAGTAAAAGCTTACTACAATTTCAGACTTAACACTACGATATCGGTTGTAATCTCCACAAAGTGATACTAATTAAGCACAATTAATATTAATCTTTAACTATAAAATTGTATTTGACTTTCTTTGTCTACGAATAAAATAGGAATGTGTTATGCCACGTTAAATAATTTGTAATTTTACGATTTTTGGCAACTGTGGGTGAAAGAGCTCCAATGTATGTGCACTTCCCAACACCTCTTCGTTGATTATAATATTATGTTACAGCACGTCTAAATTTAATGTAATAATAAAATATTTGTTTTATTTCAATAATTATTGAATCCATTGAGACTGTTACAAGCAATGTAATAATTTTGAAGCGTTTTTTGTTATATTATGATATGTATTCTAATACTAACGTGTTTCCGATGAGAACGGACTTGGCTCTTTCGCCCGCTGACCGCCAGATCACTTAATCACGTCATTCCACTTACGGCAAATGTTTTATTTCTCACTATTTATTACACTTATTATAATAAAGTAATACTTATAACTTGACTTTATTATTAACCACATTACCTTTACCATTCCTACGTACTTACCTACAAGATCAATGTTGTTATTAAGGAACCATCGTTTTAATGTATGACGACTTTTAAAGAAATTTGTCAAGACTATAGCCGATTGAAATGTTTATATCTGCCTACCTCTATGGGACATAACCGTACTTAATACACTTTACAATTATTACCAATACGAGTACTTCAGTACATTCAGGGTGAAATGGTTTTTACATGCATATGTTCATAATAATTGTATTTGTACATTATTTTGCTAAAATATTACTCAATATATACAATAACAAAAAAACAAAACGGTATACCTATAAATGACAAAATAACTTTATCATATTCAAGTTAAGTTACTTGGCTAGCTTATACTTATCAATGACATTCGTTAAAGAAATCTCATTTGAAATAGAGCACCAGAGAAAGAATATATTACAGCTGATGTTAAAACCTTATGCCAACTAAAACATGGCCTTCTTTTCTCATGAAAAAAAATTTCACAGACCTTTGTGCGCCGACCGTGAACAACAAACCGCCCACTTCGTACAAAACACAAAAACAGTTAAAACAGAAAAGAAATGCTAGTACTGCTGAAAAGCTAAAAGACTATGTATAATTTCGGAGCTTTCGATGCTGGGATACAAAGATTTCTCCTCCATTTACGATATTAATGCCTTTGTTCCGCCCACATGAAAGCGAAAAGAATGGCTACAATTTTCTTTTCAGGAACACTACGCGAACTCCAAAGTAATAAAGAGCTTTCAGGTGACTTTAGAATTCCATTCGGAAGCAACTGGTCTTTTCAGTTATAATACGTTTAATCTGAACGATGCACCCGCGCCGGTGCTCGGCTCTTTTAATGAGATTTTCATGTCTAGTGATTCTTCTTTCGATTTTTATTCAATTGTACCTCATCGTACCAACCTCGACATAAGGATTTGCTAGTATTTGGAGGAAACAAAAAAAGATTACATTTTGTATTATAGGTATTATATATTATCTTGACCAAATAGGTCAGGTACTGCCAGAAGTGTCCGAAACGGTGTCCGGCGCGCGTTTACGCAGAGAGTTATGGCCGTAGAAGAAACACGCTAGTTCTGCAAAGATACTCAGTGCTCTCTACCTGACCTGGTGCGGTGATGTGTGACAAGTGTAATTATCGGTTTTGTGTTAAATACGTGGTTCCAGAAATTCTCTTCATAATTTTGATGAAACTTTGTTAATTTTATTTATCGTTTACTGCTAACATATGTAGGGGTTACTATGAATCGGTTAAATGCAATAAAACCTACTATAATAGTTAATTAAACAGCCAATTGGGGTTACATTAATGTTACTTTACATCTGTTGCGTAACTAACAGTCTTGTACATAGCCACACGTAACAATGTTTCGCAACTGTGTACCATTGTTCGCCTCTGGCCCATGGCACAGAGTAAACAAAACCAGCACGTCAATATTGACATCGCTCGTAACTCGCCTGCCCCACCGCAAAACATATTATTTATGTATCTATTTTCTGTAGGATTATACAAGACACATATGTATATCCTTGGTACAAATATAAGGCCTGTGCACACAGTGTGTTGGATATACCTACATATATATCGATGCCACATCCACTAACAACCGGCCAAGTCGACTTTGCTGATATATGTATGTATTATTTTAGCTATTTTACTAGCGACAATAAGAGTCCATAGCCTCAACTCTTCTCATTCGGGGAAGCGACCCGTGTCAAACTAGACCACACCACAGGGGACGATAATAGGGTTGATGATAATGATGATAATCATAATATTCAGGGCAACTTAAATACGGCCATTCAATCCTAAATTAGAGTCCGCGGGGCGGATGATAGACAGTTAATTACAAATAATATACCATCTACATACATACACATATTTTTACATATACATACATACACGAATAAAAATATTGTATCCAAGAATATCTGTTTTACTTTCCATTAGTGGATGGAAATCAAATGCACAAGCCTACAGAATTTGTGTTCCTAACCACTGGACCAGCAGGTCGCTCGGACTAGTCACAACTAAGAAAATACAGAGATATAATCACAATATTAACATAAAACAAAATTTCGGTGTTCTCGAATTTAGGTAACATTTTCGAGCGAAATCTAAAAGCAAAGTTTTCATGTTAGAACTCGTTCAACTCGGTCTCACAAAGTTTCATAATTCCTTAAACTTTACCTTCAAATTTTATATTTTTGGACTGAATATTTTCCTTCTTTTTAAGATCCAAATATATCGTATTAAATTAACTATAAAGTAATATAAACTGACTGACGTATTAGAAATGTTAAGTGGTCATCTAACAGTTCATGGTATTGTTGTTCTTAATAAGGTGGTTCTTGGCTGAGATAGATAACAATAAAAATAGGTTTGGAATAGATTTAACAGGTAAAATAAAAGAACCTATTATATCTTTCTTACTTGTTGGTAAGTATAATTTTTCGTAGCCCAAACCATTCGCATCACCAAAATTTATTAAGTACGCAGTCCGTTAATATGCAGCTATCAACCTAAGTACGCAGCAAGACAAGCATATAATTCCCATAGAACCGCTATTTTAAAACTTCATTCATTATCTACCCCGTCGAAATGTAGTAATTAAAATATAGTGAAAGTATTTTTTGTTACAAAGTTTAAGTCTCCGCAAGGTTTATAAAACTCCATTTAAGCGCTACTATGAAATTGCAATTTCACTTCTCGAAAAAGGCTCTTGAAATTATGAAGTCGTTTCAACTTTGTAACAGTGGGCCGTGAGGAGGCGGGGATAGCGCTTGACTCTCATTTGCACTCTCATTCATAAAGCGAGCGAAAATAAATCATTTATTCGCTTAATTCTTATTTGATTTAATTTTTATTCCATTTAATTGTACCAAAATTTATTCCATTTAATTGTATTGAAAAAGCTTCAATATTATCAACAGCAATATTGAGTAAAAAAATAGAAAAAATATTGGAGATCATTTTATAATTTAAAACAACGAACAATTTCGCCAATTGCAAGCCTTGATAATAAAATATACCTACTATTAGCAATATTTTATAGATAATCATTATTAAAATAGTCTGTCTACACACATTTGACCCGCGTGGCAGACTATGCGCTTCACCATCTCATTCTACGAGGAAAGCCGTGTCCAAGAGTGGAATGATAAAATACTCCATAATAATATAAAAGACTGGGTATAGTACATAAACAAAAACATGCGATGTAGAGACTCTTTCAAAATATAATGGCGAATTTGATTATTGAATAATGATTTTACTGATAAAGCACTGACGTATCTGTAGAATTGATTGGACATAATCCTTGTTTGATGCGCGGGTACGAGCCGCGGACAGCGCGGACTGAGCCACGTCATTTGGGAGGATTATCCCCTGAGCGCCTCGCTTAGTAGAAGCCACTCGATTTGGCACAAAACTGAAACAAACTATTCTTCCTTCAAAACTCAACTCATTTTTCAATCATTGTGAGAACATAGTACTTGACGTTTTTGTATAATAAATAACAACTTGTTTTTATCATAACGGTCGGTTATGAGCCAGACAGTGATCGCCTAGTATTTGGTACTATGCTTACAGACCATAAATTTAAAAATAAAAGATAAAATTATAAAAATGTGCCGACCATGATAAAAAATTATATGTTGATAATGACGACAGCTACCTCGTTGGTCAAGCGTTTGCAATCCTGACTCCGGACTGCTACAGAAAATTTTAAAGTGGAAAAACCCAAAACTTTTACGTTCCTGAGGATCGAACCCAGGAACCCTTGCTTTCTGCTTACAACCGCTGGACGAACAAGATAGTAAAAAAAGGAAAAGGTGAAATAATGTGGTCACATCTGCTGGTTTTACGTTAGTTTTTAACAAAGAATTAAGGAAAGAAGTGTTCCACGCATATTGCATGTCAGTTTTTTTCTACATTAAATATTGAGACAAAATCGATTGTAGTCCACTTGAAGCTAGGTATTTTTTATTACATTAAACTGTTGTAAATATGTACATAATAAGATATACATTCAGTTGTATGATAACTTGCTTATACAAGAACGGTATACTGATGGCACTTGCCACATGTGTTTACTGAACTGTACTTGACACGGGTCGAAATCTTTCTGAAGCGGGCTGCTGGCTAACATTTTACCTCAATTATGTTTTACTACTGACTGCCATTAGTTACAGAGTTATTCACTTTAAATGACAGTTATAACATCGTAAAAAAGAAGGCTTTGTAAATGTCAGTTTCTCATTCAGACGAGATTTGACTCCCTGACATGCGCTCCTCAATT
>DWEC01003847.1:0-10282 GCA_018245735.1 Microceris miodesmiata | reverse complement strand
GCTGACATAAAACACCAAATGATATAATTATTACAAACTGAAATCAAAATCATTTATCATTACCAATGATTTTGATGATTTTGATTGTTGTGATAAATTATATAATTTATCACAACAATTACTTACAGACAATGTAAATTATCCATGATTCCATATTTGATGATTAGTCATAGTTGATAATTAATTTATCGCTACAATTACTGACTGACAAATTAAATTACCAATAGAACTGAATATCGACTTGACATTCTCGACGTTACTCCGCCAGTCCGCTTAACGGAAGGATATTTAAGTTAACAAAGCGACGTAGCAGTGCATTGCGGAACAGCGGGGTGTATTGTGATGGCTGTGGAAAGGTCAGAGATACAAGGCCGTTGGAGAGGCGCCGCCCGCGCTTGGCACGTACGGCGCCGCGACTATACAAGTGATACTATACAACTCTTCGAACATTACCTAACTTGTATGGCCGAAAACTCACCATCTATTCCATGGGTCGTAGACAACGTAACTGGTGAAACCTGGGACTGCACTACACTCCTCTGCCTACCTCTTCGGGCAATACAGGCGTGTTGTTACGTTTCGAATTTGAACTGTTTCGATTGATTTGACTGTTGACTTGTTTCATTCGTTACCGTCGCCCGGTTGGATGCTGTCATTGCGATTGGCACGTCCCAAGCAGTGACAAGGATAGTAATAACGTGTCTGTCTCAGTTGTTTTTGTTATGTAACACATATCGTGGTGTCGAATGGTTTTCGTAACGCTTAGAAAATGCCTTGGTATGAATTGATCATTATGTCCTATTAGACACCATTGAGTCCTTTTAACATTTTAGTTCTGAGAGGAGATCTGTGTTCCGACTGTGGATTTAGAGAGAGAGAGAGAGAGAGAGAGAGAGAGAGACAATATTGCATTTCCTCAGGTACTGGATCACGCTAAAACATTATTACCATATTTCATTTTTGAATTTACAGCTTTTACAAAACTTCCAGTCCACATCTTTTACACATACCTAGGTACTGTCAATATTTTAAAATACTATTTATTTAGTATCTATCGTTTTCTATTGCTCAGTATAAAATTGGACCACCAATAAAATTCTCACTGATACGCGACTAATAAAAGTAATCTCTTGTTCCAGGTACGTTGCACTTAGATAAATCACGTTTTGTATGAAGGAGCTGTGACTCATCGAACGGAATGCTGACCGTCATGCGGTCGTCAGTCATGTGAACGGGCGATCCACTTCCGATGACCACGTGAGCCCATTTGGGAATGTTTGGGATTTTTTTCATTTTAATAGTTCACATTGTCACGCTTAAGGAATGCCTGATCGATTGGAGCCTTGACTAGACGTAGCATTCATCTCTACAGTAACAAAGGGTTTTGAAAAGTGATAAGAGCATGCATTATTGGTTCTATATGCTTTACGTTTTCTACAATTTATATAAGAGGCAAGAGGCAAGTAGGCAAGAGAACAATTAAAACTTTAGTTTTGTTTGTTAAAAGTTCATGGCTAAAATATTTTTGTATGGATTTCAGAGGAAACTTTTGCGATAGTATTTTGTATGAAAAACAAATTCTTTATTTAAGAACACTGTTTAAATATCCAAATAATATTAATAATATAATCTACAAGGTTAGTAGTTTGAACTTAATGAAATTGCTTCGTTTACCCTATAATCCGTCAAACGCTACGATTACGACTGTAATTAGGTCTTTATGTTTCTGTCTGCAATTTTTATAATTCGTTATACACGACTATATTGACACATTAAACACAGCTCAATATATCAAATTCTTTTGGATCGGGACTTATTCTTCATTATTATTAACTATTTGCAGGTTCCGACGTCGAGATATATATTATCATTATTTCGTCACGGCAGATCCCTTACAGGGTAGGCAAAGATCTATTACGTTAGATAATGTAAAACGAAATAATGCGGAGAGCAGAGGGTGAAGAGGGTGGCGTTAATTCAACTACTTCACAAACGAAAACAGTGTCAGTGTATATAAAGCGTCTTATGTACCTAAGCGAACGTAATAATGTTATATTAATGACTTCCAAGAATACGTACTATATCGCAATCTCATCTGGAGCATACGCGTACGTGGCAGGGTAACACTGAGCAGAGCTTCGGAAGCGGTCGCTCTCGGGGCGCTGGCGCCGCGCCAGAGAACACCGCACCGATTAATGAAGTAAGACTCCAACATAGAGTATAAACAACGTAATGTGACACGACCGCTATTGATAATATTTATTTATTTATTGTATACCATACACAGGCATAGCAGAGGACGAAACTAATGCCTAGTAACACATGAAAAAATAAATAAGGCGGGTGCAAAAAAAGAGAAAAATCCTAGTATCCTTATGTCCCGCTACAATTAATAGTTTCTCTGTGTCTCATTATACTACTGACTGACTTTATAGTTAAGAATTAAAGTTATAAAGAACCAAAGCTTGGATTACATGCCGCCAGCTCGAAATTAAACTTTTGGTTGAAACTGGCAATACATGAAAAAAGAAAAGCTCACTGCCTTACTTTTAATAAGAAAATATCTTTCAAAGCAGACGTTGACCGTATAATATCTGAAATTAAAAGACAAAATATTTTCTCAAACTTTATATTAGGTAGGTATTTGTATGTAGGTAGATATTAGTAAAGGTTTAATAGTAGTAAGTTCTTATTACCTGAGATATACCTATGTACATATATACATATTGTCATGTACGTATATACATATACATATTGTCACGTCTACTTCCGATATGGGTAGGCAGATATTAAGAATTTACATCTGGCACGATCTTGACAGACTTCAAAAATGTTCAAAAATATTAAATATATATGTATAATAATAAAATGCAATATTATTTTATATTTAGTTTCAAATAAATACAATAATTCATTTTATTTCTCCCAACTGTCCAGCGAATTTAGCCGCGCGCTGACGTTTATTGTCTGTCATACATATTCGACACATGGACCGTGTTTGTAATACAGAGCCTGAAATTCATAACGGTAATGGAAATGTAACATTGGCTAGGATCGTTTTCAGTTGTTTTATTTCGTCGAATGTTTCTCCATGCGCCTTTTTTGCCTCTTTGAAATCGTATGCTGTATAAATTAATAAATATTATTAATATACTTTACGACAGATTTCTTACCGGCTAGGCAGAGAAAACCGTATACCAAATATCTGTAACCTTACAGAATTGACATGCTTCTTCTGTTTTTACGTTCTGCATACATGCATATCGGTATTCATAACTTTTGACACCTCGACCGGACAGACAATTGTAATCTTTAAATATTAATAATATTTTGTAAACAAGAGATTAGAGTTAAAAAATTTCAGATCTCCGTGTGACAATATAATACTTAACTCTCAACCCCTCTCGCCCACACCCCTCGGTGCTCTTTTGACAACAATGCTCAACTATGTATCTTAGTTTAATGAACTTTATTTATATGTTCTTTTACATTTTTATTTGCCATTTAATATACGCACAAGTAGTTTTACTAATAATTTTCATTCGAAACAGTCAACGCGAAATATCGTTTTATATGTACATATTTGAAATATGAAAGTAAACACTTGGCGATTTCCTCGCTCGAACTTATCGTGTGTAACATTAGCAGTGTAGTGCTCGCTAAGCACCGGCGGAACTACACGTTGGAACTTCGCTAACACGGCCCCGGCGACGCACAAACGTGCAAATTACATGTACCCACTGCCGTGTGCGTGTTTGTGATAGTTCAAATCCCACGGGAGTTAATGCTACATATGGAATGTCAGCCATTAACAGTGTAATTACTTTGGTGTTATTGCATTGCATTTTTGTTTTGTATTATACCTTCCGCCGCCTTATGCTTAAGAGACCTGGTGTGATATAATTTTTTTATTATATGTATGCCAGTACGCTTCGTGACCATATTGCATAGGATCTAATATAATTATTGAGGTCGCAAATACGTAATGTATTTTGTATTTAAACGACGAATTGTTTTATATTAAATACCGACTTCTTGAATATCAATAGCTTTATAAGCTGAATAAAAAGCTAATTCGTATTAGCAATTCTAACCGTTGACCAAATACTACAGGGCCCGCGCCATTCGCTGTTCCCTTCTACGAAACATCTACAAGTCATTTTACGATCATATCACACAGTTTTGGTTTTATACCAGTCGCTTTGCTGGATCAATATTCATACATCGATTGCCTTCTCAGCATAGTCAATGGTTAGTTGTCCTAATTGCTCAGCCACTGGAGGTTGCAGGTTCGATTTCCATGTAGAAAAAATGATTGTGTGATGAATAAAAAATACTGCAATGTCTTGTTATAGAACTTTATACATACATTTATTTATTGAAACATACATTTGTATCTACCTTTATCAGCCGCAACGTTATCATAGCAGAGGTTCCACCTAGTTTAGATTAAATGGCAATACTTGAGCTAAAGAGGAAAAGAGACAATATAAAATAAAGCAGAGGATAATACATTAAAAAGTGAATCATGTCTATATTTTTAATTCAAAGACATTCCTCAAATGAATTATAACTTTGTTAAATACACTCGTCGTAGAGGCGATTGTCACCGGAGAACTCGTGCGCCGTTTTCGCTGGGCAGCTACACTCATTAGTGAGAAAACTGACTTTCAAACAGGTTCGCGACAGCCGCGACGCCCTCCAATAAATCCTACATGCTCACTTTGAATATACGACGTCGAATAAGGAGCGACCAGGCTTCTTGTATTTTGAAACCGAAAGTTATTGGAACAATGTAAGCGTCAATTACATTACAAAAGTGTGGTCCAATATTGATTAAAATATTTGAACGTATTTACGTAATTCATATTATGTTATTTAACAATCGACTATGGCCTCGACCTTTCTTATTATCTTCCCAACAGTGGGGCGATGGAAAAAGTTTAGCGAACAAAGTTATATTACGACTAATTGACTGAAATGCACAGTCAGTTCAAAGCTTCTTCTAACATTGATACGACGCATTAAATACTAAATGTACGCAAACACAAGTAATTATTATTGACTCGTGGCAAATGAATTGATGACTGGATTTGTGTGTTCAACGTTAGCAGCGCGTACGGCGTTTTGAAGCCCGTGTGTTTACACTCTTGGTAACTAGTTAACCAAATACAAATGATTCGTCGGTCGCGCCGCTGCCCGCGCTTCGCCACCTATTAGCGCTCCGTACGTGTACAATAATAGGGAGCCCGGGGCGCGCCGGACCACCCGCCGGCACCCGGCCTGCTCGTCGCTGGACTATCTTTACTTTACAATCGTTGTCATATAGTTCCTTAGCATTCTTTGCGGTTTTTATTATAAGCGATTATATTTTGCTTTTTTGACTTTGTTTTTTGAACAGCTGCAACCCTTTTTACATTCCACTGCTGGGAATGTCTTTCTGCTTTTTTTTTCTGGAAGGCCTGGAGAATGATCCAGCACATTGTTCCCGTGCGAATTAGGTGATTTAAAAATTTTAACGAATATTGTGAAATGTTTTTTATTCCTTTCGAAATACACAAAACCCACTTATAATTACACTTTCTGTTATACTAAAAGTAATATACAGTCCACGTTTAAAGTTGATCGATACCGTGTACAGAATGTAGACTTAATATGAGCGGGCATCGATGCAAAGAGAAAAGGCCTTTCACGTGCTCACTTTTACTATTATCTACTATCATGAGCGAGTGAGCAAGTAGGCGGTACCTACATACTTATATGTTTCGTACATACTTATGTTACATATCAATTGGTCAATGGATGTAAGTCCACATGCATTTAGTTACATGTTGATTGCTATAGGCTAACGTATGACTACAATATCGATTAATGATTAATAGTGTACCCTAGGATGTAGCACACTTGTCTAGAAAGTGTCTTCTTACTACAATCTTTAACGATCCCCAATTGTACAATTCAGATAAATAGATGCCGTGATGAAGTTTCGCTTTCGAAACGAATTCAATCGTGAATCGTTTATTAGTGAGTTCAATGGAATTTCTCATTTGATTACCGACTTATTAACTCTTCATGGCATATATTCAACGCGCGTGCCAACATAATAATAGGTACTACTTGTATATGGACATAAGTGATCTTCTGTTGTGATAATAGGTACTACTTGTATATGGACATAAGTGATCTTTTGTTCTGTTACAAAGAGACAGGAAACGTAGTTTTTTTGTTTAGTATATGTCAGCACTTAGCCACAACCTTGCCTGATGTAAATCAAAAGTGTGGCCCACGGTGTAGCATGTCTCCCTATCTAGTATCTGTTCACGTTGTTTTATGTTAACCCTTTCATTTCTGCGAGGAGACCCGAGTCCAACAGTGGATCGATAGATAGGATCAGAAAAACCCAAACGAAATAAATAAATAAATAAAGCCTTTACCAGAATATATTTATTGCTTAAGGGAGATACATAAGAGATACATCTAGTGCCATTGATTATGTCTCTGCGCGGAGTATTGTCTCTGGCGGTGACAAGCTGTGGACGTGACATGCAGGAGGCGCACATGCGTCGTTCACGCTCCATTTCCAATTTATCGACACTCCGAGCGACGCGCCCCGCGATCATCGATAACGGCGCGTCGGGCCATCTGGTCATCATTGTTTTGTTTCCATTACCATGTTTTCATTGAGATCTTATTAGATCCGACTGTATTCTTGTGAATCAGATCTCTTTAGAGTTGATTCCTGACTAATCATCATCATTATCAGCCTATTTCCATCCACTGCTGGAATCTCTTCTCATCTAACCGCTGCCAGCCACTTTGCGTATATCGTCATTCCACCTAGCTAGAAGGCATCCTACGCTACTTTTGTGAAGACCCGGTCTCCACTAATATGTAAGCGCAGAATGTAAATATTGTATAATGATCAGACGTTTCCAATGTATATTGGACACTGTTGTACTTACATAAAAAATATGATCGAACAAGATTGTATCCAGTATAAGTATTACATCTGTCCGGATGTTGATGTTTTAAACGTTCGTAAGTTCTTTATAGATGCAGCAGCTCATTCTATACACGGTACTGTTCTGCAGTATAAGTTAAACAATCGCCTTCTGGTAGGACTAAGTGGAATTTTAAATGTTATTTTCATATCATTAGTTATATATGTATAAGTACCTATGCATATACATATAATGAAAGTGAATATTATATAGATATATATGTATGTATATAAATAGATTATTCGTTTCATCTCCCTTATGAGGTGCGTAAAAATATCATATAAGTTCGACACGTAGAGAGAAAAAAATCTAGAAAATGTCAGTACAAAAAAGATTACACCATATTATGGCGCGAAAGGTTTCAAAAGAAATAGCCTTTTTTTATAAATTTGCTCTGTTATTTATATATTATTTGCAATTAGAATTACATAAATGATCAGCATTAGAAAAGACAGAAGTGAGTAACAATGAAAATAATTGATTCATTTCAAAACAAGATTCACGGTAGTAAATGCTTTTCGTACTAAGAACAGTTTACGGAACAAATTTCGTAATAAGGCTCCGCTGGATAACGCTGACGTCAATTAACTCAATGTTACTTCAAAAGCTTTCATATTTTCTATTTAAGGAGTCACGGTGTATTTTTAAACGGGGAAACGCTTTCTTTTTGTTGGAGAAATAAGCTAATTATGGATTGTAGAATGGTGTTTTTATTTTCCTTTGGCTGGCTTGTTTGTTTGCCGTGTCATAGCCTTTTTCTCATAAATGAACATGCCCAATACCCAAGACTGGAAGGAGTGGCACCGATTAAGGGAGGCCTATGTCTAGCCGTGGACATCTAGTCTGATGATGACGAACATGCCCGCCAGCACAATGAGTATTTCTTGACAAATGAAAAAAACTACAATTCTATGATCAAATCGGTATCCCAAAAATATCACACGCGCAAACATGCTGGCAAACTCTACAGTGAAAGTCTCGCATTCTACGCGCACTTGTATAGATTACTAGGAAATTCCGTTAGGCCATTGTCGACTGGGCGTCAGTCGTACGGACGTCTGCAGGCAGCTGGTTTCAAGCCGAGTTTTAAATGAGACATAACATATATACTATGTGTTTGTTTCATTCTACAGCCGTTTCCTGGCCCAACTCCTGGCCAACATACTGTTTCGCAGTCAACTATATGGTGGTAAAGCAATATGTAGTTGTTTGATAAATAAATGTATGAAAATAATTTTGTTTTTATTTCTTTGTAAAGATAAAACTGCTAGCCGGGCTTTGATACTGTTGGTTGACCTAATATTGATTATTTGACCCGTATACTATATTGCTATTTCTAATTAATATATATTTACATAGCCTCAAATGATCAAAGGCGGCTAAAAAAACGTCTATTTCGCAGCTAGCCTGTGTAGTCCGTTGTTCCCACGCCGGAACGTTAGATATGTCCCCGCGATTGGACGTAAATCTCTCCACGAATACTTCGCTTTATTTACGTTCAACTCTTTAATGTGCTGTGAATGACGCCGTCTTACATACAAATAAATTATATTACATACTCTTTTAATACCGAAAACCCTATTAAAGACTGAACATATTTTTCGTTTTCATTTTAGTCGGTCCGTACGTGGGTTTATATTCTTAGTTGTTTTAAACATTTGCTTAGCGTTACGGTATTTACGCTATATGAAAGCAAATCTAGATTGAAATTTAATATTGAATGCCTCGTTGGTCGAGTAGTTGAAAGCGCGATTGCCGAACGCCAGCTCCCGGGTTCAAATCCCGGGTACTATTGGATTTTTCTAATCTATAATTTCTAGTCGTGACTCGGAGTCACATATTTTGATTTATTTAATGTTATAATATTTATAAAATGATATTTGATACGTATGTTTGTAATGATAGGATTTGTGTTGGTAGTTTTAGTGTGTTTTCGATAGTTGAATATGATTATAAAGTAAAGTGATTTGTTTGGTGTAATGTGCAGATTTGGCGCATCGTTAACGTCGAACAACGCGAGTAGTTCAACGGGCGAGAGCAGCCGCGCGACGGCGGCGGCGGCGCGGCGCCCCGGCTCGTTCACGTCGGCCGCCAGCCGCATCATCGGGTTCTCGGAGGCGCCGCGCGCGCGCGACCGCGAGCCGCCGCCCGAGGCGGGCAGCGCGCGCCGCGAGTTCCTCGCCTACTGCCTCTCGCTGCTGCGCGCGCACAGCGCCGAGCACGCCGACCAGCTGCCCGTGCTCGACGTCGCCGCGCTCAAGCACGTCGCCTACGTGCTCGACGCGCTCGTCTACTACATGCGCGCCGCGCACCCCTCGCCGCACCACCACCACCACCTCTGGACGCACACACCGGTAACACGCACACACACACACACACACACACCATACAGCCTCTTGTATTTAACACTTTGCTGACTAGCTATTTTTCTGAAAATTTACCTCATGTGCACGGCTATTGTTTTGAAACCGGATGAGAAAGTAAAACAATATAAATAAACCAGCTGTCCCGGCGAACTTCGTACCGCCTAACAATCTGTTTCTTTGCCCTCGCATTTCAAAATTGTGTCATCTCTTTAAATTTTCATTTTAATGTTATTCTGTAAAGGACCGTTTTAATCTACATCACATACTAAATTAATTTGGCTATAAAAAATGAAGGTTGGTTATTAGAGTCGAAATTTAAGATTGTATGTATTTTTGAGTGCTATTTCATAAAAAAATAAAAAAAACGTTTAAATTAAAGGGTGCACCACCCTTACCATTTAAGGGTAGGAAAAATAAATGTTGGCCAATCCACAGACCTACTCAATATGCTGACGAAATTTCATGAAAATCGGTTGAGCCGTTTCGAAGAAGTTCAACCACAAACACTATAACCCGAGAATTGTATTTATAAGACTAAAATACATTTTGTGTATTACTCAAGTTATAATATTTCTTTCCGTACGATAAAAAGTATAACAATCAATGTAATAATAATACACCACAACTTCTGCACAACAAATAAATCGGATCGTTGTAGTCGGATTTGTTTTTCTAAGACGTGGTATCGTAGTTGTCAAAGGTAATCTAAAGTGTCAGGTGCAGTGCTCCATTCTTTGGAAACTACAGTTATCAATTCTCTGACTACTTTTTGTAGACATTTTTTATATCGTATTTTACTTTCTCGTCGATAGGTACACTGCATTTATACAGGTGTCCCAAAATTCAATGATAAGCCAGCACCAGAGGGTGGACCAGTGGATGACAGTGATTGCCTTGTGGTTAAGAATTCAGCCC
>DWEC01003846.1:0-10282 GCA_018245735.1 Microceris miodesmiata | reverse complement strand
TTTTTAAATTCAATATGACCGGATAAAACTGATCAAATAACATTTTTATCACCTAACATTAGGTATCTATTATTTTTGATATATCATAAACTTCGATATTGGTAACACGTAAGCTATACGTCGAGTAACTGTATCGATCGTGATAACCGAATTCTGGTCAGAGATAGAACCTATAATATTTTTAATGCTCCCAAGATCTTCAAGAGCCCTCTCGCGGAGAATGGCAATAAGTTCGTCATTCTTTAAATATTTAAGTCCAATAAGATATTCAGACGGCAGTCAGGTAGATGTGATTGCTTTTTAATTTAATTATAATGTAATGTCTTAAGTAGCACAAGGAATATTGGATATCATAGAAGTTATTTAAATTTTATATTTGATATTACTTTCTTGATTTAACACATCTGACATCTTTCTTGATTTAATACATTTGACATCGAATTATAATTGATAATAACTTATTACTCAGTGGTATACCAATTTACACGTGTATATATGTAGTGTAAAATTTAACGCAATAAATCATGTATAGAGCTGTATTTAAAAACGAATAAAGTTCAGTTCGAGATAGATGATAAATGTGAAGACCGCGAACTGTGATTTCAGTAGTAGTAAAATTATTCTAATGTCTTTCCTCAAGATTTCATCAAGAGAATGCTTTTTATTACATTGAATCTGAATGGTTATTATTCAGAGCATCACATTTTTATGTGTCGACACAAAGAGGGAACAGAAAACGAATTTATTATTGTCATAACATCGGAGTTTTTATAGAAGATAAACTGTTAAAACGATGAGAATGTTCGTACTAACGTTTTCGTTTTATGTGAGGTTTTTACGCAAAGGTTATGGATGGAGTTGGTCATTAGAGATGAAATGACTCCATATAAAGACCACTAGGTTTGTTATCATATAAATTGATAGCATGTTTCTTGGGAAAACTTCACCGGGAATTTATTATAGATCTACAAGACCTATTTAGTCACCAATGTAATACTTGCTGTCGTGTCGTAATAATGTCGTGGAACTCCTGCCTTTGTTTTGTTGACGCTATAAATATATTTTTGTATTCAGTGTCTCACCGTTTATTCATATTGGGGTGGTGAAAAAATACATCTTTCGATCTCCTGCCGGATTATCAGGGTGTCGTAAGAACCAATTAAGCCCGGTACTGGCCGTAGATCGTGGGACTTCGATGCTTGCCTAAGAAAGGCTAAATGCCCTGGCTGTCGACAGGCAGCAGTCTAGGCGGTACCAGACTGCTGCCTGTATGCCTAACGTGGGGATTATGCACAAAAACCTCTCATGAGAGGCTTATGTCCAGCAGTTCACTTACACCGGCTGAAGATAATGACGATTAAGCGTCATGTTTTTCTAATGTGTTTACATTAATATCTTTCTATATGAAAAAATGAACTATAAAGTTCATTAAGGAGAAAGCTGAAAAAATCTATACAATAGGTACCCAAGGATTATATATTTTTCATTTGTAATTAAATGGTATACGTAACGTGTAAAAATTATTTACATTTCCTCCTCTTCTTTTACTTCTCCGTTCTTATGATGAAAAGAGACCCGTATCAACAATGGAATCACGAAGAGTTGATGATGAAGACGCACTGTATTACTTTATAATATGATCTATGTTCGTAAGTTTTTTGTGTGTTAATTCGTGTGTGGAAATTCTATACTTTATTTCATATCAATCGGTAATCTTATCCTATAACTGATTTCATTACTCATATAATTTGTGGCTGATTGAATCAGACATATATATGAAAAAAGTTACACATCGCTGAACAATTCAATCATTGGTATTATAGATAAAAGCAACGAACTCGAAAATAAAGTCGTACAGTCCATTTAGAGAATAATTTTGTTTTTTCGCCACCGTTATTACTACAAAAAATATTCATTTAGGTAAATTTTCTATCAGTCTGCTATTCATAGTTAGTCTGCTATTCATAGTTAGTCAAAAATTTCATATACTCTCGACATATCCGTACCTACAATATGTATAGGTATACTGTCGACATCAACTCAGTCATAACTTTATGTATATGTTAATCTAGGATATGCTAATCCAATCACTGCTTCTATCTAGGAGAAGCTTCACGTCGATGAGCGTTGATATATCATGACAAAATACATACATACATAATTATGTTTGTGCTACTTCCGCTGAACATCAGAACTAAGAATTGTTTCTTCTTAATTTGCCATTTTCCCTTTCTTCCGTTGAAAAATTATACAAAATAAGAGGGTGCAAAAATGAAAGGGTTTATCGTCCCATGATTGTAATAAATTAACCCACAACGATTTAACCTGACCAAGAAAGATATATTTTTATTGTGCTGTTTAGGACTTGGCAGGATTTATCACTTTTTTGTTCGCAGCTTCTAATTGTAAAATGGGGTGTAGTTACTCACTTTTTGGCGCTTTACTTTAAATCGTTTAACATTTTCATTTCCGTGGACAATTCATTTGTATAGTTAAATTTTTTTTACAAAATTTGCCTAGGAGTTCTTGTTTTACCCAGGTTGTAATTAAAAACAATTATAAGATAAAGATCAGAGCATAATCCATACATATAATAAAACTATAACTGATCGCTGTCTGTACCTACATGGCAAATATAATTAAAAATGTATAATGGAGGGCCTTTATATACGCAAGAGAATTTGTCTGTAGGTCTGTATGTTTGTACACGCTAATCTCAGAAATGGCTTATCCGATTTGAATGCAGTTTTCAGGATTATACAGTAACGGGCTTAAGTTAACATTTAGTGTCTTTTTAATTTAAATCGGTTAATAAATAAGAACTTATGTCAATTTATGTCAATCGTCACGTAATTTGTACCAAGAAAAATAGAGCTCAGATCTATATGATCAATCATCATATTAAATAGAGTTAGGTTAGGTTAGCCCGTACGAAGTCGCGTGCACAGGTAGTTTCTTTATAATATAATACTAAATATCATCTGATGTTGCATGTTTGTTACATATAACTAACCTAGTTGTCGTTATGCTAGGACCAGTCACCTTGTAAGTCAATTTGTTTATTGATTGGAGTAACCAATCGGTCTACAAAAGGCTGCAGGCAAAAGTTGGACGTGGCAAGCTGAAGACACCGCGCGATGGCGCTCCGTAGGGGGGTCCATGTCCAGCAGTGAATGAAGATAGTTTGATGATGATGAAACAAAAACTTGGTTTCGTTTGTTTTAATGTAACCCAGAATACAACTTCTAAAATTTTTATCTATAGGTAGGGATAAGTAATACAGGGAATACACGAATCAAGTAACAATTTAAAACCATTATGACGAATATTAAGAAGCACTTTGACAATTTGTTGTGAACATTAATAATATTTCATAGGCACTTTGTATTCGCTATATATATTTCCTGTGTAAATGTACGAACGAATGCGGAAGCACGCGAACAGTCCCTGAAGGTTTCCACAGAAATGAAACACGAAAAACAGACAATATCTCATGGCGATTTCGTGCCCGCGCTATTGTACTTTAATGCGATACTCAGGCTCTCGTCTTATTATCTATGAGTAAGCGTCATGCAACTTTTTATTAATGAAAATGACAAGATCAAAGAGACACTATGTAAAAGGGTAGGCAGAAAGGTGTCGAACACTCACACGATTCAATACTTATGTATTACTTCCCATAAAAATGAGGACGAGCTAATTGAGCACAAATCTAAATTCACTGCTATTTATGGAAATTTAAAGTTAGAAAACTCTAATATCCTTACATTTTGAGCAGCAGTCAGGCTTATAAATACTCAAATCCCGTTAATATTACTAAAAACTAAATCATATACTCGTAAAATCTTAATCTAGAATTGTTCAATGACTGAAGATTTGGGTATGTATTACTGGCATACTTCTGTAGCTTACTCAATTTAGATGCATTTTATTACGCTTGTTACATCTTGCCTCTGATTGGTTTTTGATTGTGTGAAGTCTGCTCATTGAGAAAATCTTTATCTACAGAGGAGACAGAAGCCCTTGTTCAATAGTGGAAGGATGCGTGGATGTAGTTGATCAGTGTGTTAGAATACTCTTACATCTAACATGAAATAGGATATCAGCACTACTTGAGATGGTCACGAAGATTTACGACTATATATGTTTTACAAAACCTGTATATTGATTGGCTTATTCTATTAGTGAAAGTAATTCAATAATACTTATTCAATAAAGAAATAAAAATCTCACAATGACTGTACACTCGCAATTCGTTGCCGGTGAAACCGAACCTTACTCATACCCTTCATAAGTTTAGTTTCGTCAACCGCTGTTCGTACAAAAGCAACATTTGAAATTAGTATCTGTCTCCAGTCACAATGCTATTATTATGTACTTACAAAGGAGATATTCCACCCTATTCCAACTATAACGCAATTTCTACCATTTTCATCCGACAACGGCATTTACTCATCTTTATACGACCCTATTGTGGCGATTTTCTTTTACAAATGAGTCGACACTTCGCAAGTTCGTGAGTTTGGTGTGTTCCGACTACGTGGTTACCGTCTTTGTTTAAATTATTTTGTTTAAGGGAAGTAAAGAAACGAAGAAAAGTTTCTCATTCTTGTCAAGTCTTGAGTGCTTCACTCGCGTTGTTGTTTATGTTTTGTTTAAATTTACTTACGAGGTCAACCGCACTTTCTTTATTTGCATGTTCTTTTACATTAGAATATATTTTCAGAAAAACTTTGGTAATCTCACCTTCTTATTTTTTATACATGTAACTTGGAAAACGCGCACTTTTTAATGTTAGCCTCGTACGGTAGAGTACGGCTTAGAGTCAAATCGCTAGGTAATTTTTTTAATGAATACTTATTCAGATATCAGATTGGAAGATCTCGCGACAAGCTTTTGTATCGTATAAATTGTATAATTTAATACTCATATATCAACCAATATTATTGCTAATTTCCACATGGATATTATTAAAATTCTCTCATTACATTCATTCAATACTTATTCTAATTTAATTTTTATCTTGTATAATTGAATTTGGCCTGTAGTTCTTTTTAGTAGTGTTTCAATCACGTTTCAATATATTACATTTCAAACGTTTCTTTGAATAGAATTTCTTGTTCAAAATGTTTATACTCGTATCGACACTTTGTGCTTGCTAGCTAATTGTTGAGGCGGAGCATGTACCTACTACATAAAGGGGAAAAGCAAATTACATTCTGTTATATAATTTGTCCAATAGATTCTGTCAAACATAAAACGTCTGTACACTATTGATTTTGAATATGAATTTGAATTTGAAATTTGAATACTATAGTTAAATGTCTGTAACCTGGATAGCGATCTGTTAGAACTATAATAAAACAGATCAATCTCATTAACGCCAATATATTATATAATAATAATGTAATAATCCGGAATGTGTAACGTTACCGCCAATAATCTAAATTTATTGATAATCAAATTTACTTCCATGAAATATTTAAATTATTTAACAATTTTCATTGGAATCAATATATAACAATTCATTAATGCAAACTTTTCTATACATATATTATATATCTATTTGTGTTACTATTCATATAACCGTTTTACTAAAGCAACTATAGCAGTAATTTGTAGATACGATATAACTGATATACCCATGCAAAACTTCAAATTCTTGCCATGTATCTACTTTGCTATTAAACAAATTGATTGAACTTAACATACAGCTACGGACGTCATCTACGGAATTTAAATTGTATTTGTTATGTTAATATCAGTTTATCTTTATCATTTATGACTCTCTTATCTCCATGCTCACACAACGCCCATCAGAGATCGGGACCACGTCACAGTCGCGCTATTAAATCAATTAAAGAAAAATGCGATCCAATTTGTTGAGTTTAACAGTAAGGACGTGCGACCATGTAGCGTGGCGGCTATGAAGGTAGGGTTTTCAACATTGCTGCTAAAAATATGTATTATATTCCATTGTTAACTTTGGTGCTAGCATACATATAGGAAACAAGTATTTACAACAAGAACACACTTTTAACAAATCTTCTTCAGTTATATATAGATTCAATAATATTCAGTAACTTTTTGGCTTATTAGTAACTGAGGTTTCATTAAAAATTCAGAAATCTGTCTGTACTTACGTCATTGATTCATATGACAATGTTTATCCCAGAGTGCGGGTAATCCCGAAACTACCTCATTGTATTGTTTGAGAAAAAATTGCCAGACGAGTGCACTGCAACAATGTCGCTTCTGTGGAAGTAACAGGTTCATCGCGCAATAACAAGAGATATACGAGAGAGTTATAAATAAACACTCGAATGGGCACAAGTGTCTTTATGGGCTGTAAAGTTAGGGCAGTAGAGTATCATTGTATTGCGTGCATTTAAATTACAAAGTAAATAAAAAGATCTGTTAGGAGATAGATATGTCCCTGTAAGTGGAACCAGAATAAGAGATACGGTATCTCCTGTCTGTCGAAGACGCGATTAACAGGAGGCTGGCTTACGAACGGCTAGAGTGGGAGCTCGAACCGTTCAGCTAGCAGTCCCGGGGATAAGGATGGTATGTGTGGCGCCTGGGGCATGGGCGCATGTTGTCGTAGTAACGGATGGGTATGGGATGAGGCCAGAAGTAGGGCCCGCAAGGGCATCGTGCTAGGTGGGCGCTAGTGCGTTCCCCTGGATATTCCGGGATCCCCCTGAATGCAGAAGAAGGCCACCGGGAGATTTTCAGTGGCGAATAAGTCCCACACGGCCCCGTATCTCGGGCGAGATACCGGGTAGGTGCTTGTAGTCCTGATTCAGCTTCATTTGACCTTCTATTTCTGATTAGGTACTAGTTTTACTCTGTGGTATTTTATAATAAAGTAACACAATCAATAAGTCTCACAAAACACGCAAATGTCGCAGTAAAACCATCGTTTACAGACCGTTCATTCGAAAACATATCTCTTGTAAATCTCTCGAGCGTAATGTTGTCAAAAAAAGTGTAAGTAATTCAATTATCAAAGTCATTCTTTTGTTCCCCACTTGCAAAGTTACAGATTTATCGAGCGGTAACTGTTACAAGTGAATTACGTGGGAGCTGTAAATTCGCGCTACAGTGAGCGGAACTCTCTTTACGAGCTCTGAAGTACGCGAGGCTCCGCATCGAACTGCATTCGAAATGGTGGATTTTAAAATTACGTAGTATTTTATAAGTAGAAATGTTTTTTTTTTAATAATCAGTAATGTTATTTTGGAATTAAAATTAGGTATAGGGAAATAATCAGGAAGTCTTTTTTATCATTTTGAGATTTTATTTTATTTTAATCTCAAAATCCACAGCTCTTAATTCCTATATATTACAGAGTATTATATTTTAGTTTTAGAGCCAATAACAGATTTACATTTTTACAAGATTTATACAAGATTGCAGGAATTTTACTAGCCTTCGCTTGTTGAAACCTGTCCGCTGTATTTATTTCTGTTACTAATTAGCATTGCATTAGTAGCAGCTGAAAAAAATAGCACGTGTATAGTCACTTTGTCATTTTTATAATAATTATTGTTTTCAATTAGAAATCTTTATCAGATTCGTTTTGCGGCTGAGTCGTCCGGTCGCAAAAACGAACGTGATAAACATTTGAAGTGTACAATAATAAAAAAAAAATTTAAACGACGAAACAATAAGAGTAGCACGTAGGTACATAAATGACCAAAATAAAATTAATTTATGTATGAATGAGTGAGTATGAAAAATCACACTTATAATAAAATAATAATAAAATCAATAACATTATATAGTAAAATTATTCTTATACTGTAAATGTTCTATCAGTTTGTTAGTATCTATATAAGATTAATTTGCAACAAAAGTCAATTCCTCCGAGGACTGTCCAATTATTTTAAGTGCTCTTGCATGAAGTGAAATACAGTTATGGAAAATATGGAATGAAATGTGAGGAAAAAAAAAGAGGAATTTAAAAAGAACATCCAGTTCTGGCCCGCACTTTGTATTAATTCATTTTCATTACGAAGAACAATCTTCAATGATAATGTTTAGCATAATATGTGTTGCCAACAACGTGGTCCGCACTCTTTGAAGTTTTCTATAAGTGTACAATACAAATACAAACTGTCTGTATGTAAATTAAACGCAAGATATTTAGAATATAGTACTTCAATAAACGCTTTAAAAGTAAACAAAAGGATGGGAAGTATTGGTAATCGAGTTTAATAAAATAAAATCACCATCGAAACCCTGCATTTAGCTAAGCGGTGACCTCCTTGGGTCTATTGATAAGTACCATATCCTTACATTAAATATACTTGGAAGGTAATTTTTGTAAATGGGCTGCCATTGGGCTGTCATGTGCCAGGTTGCTTTAAGTTTTAAAATAAAAAATATGCATTGCGAACAATAGTCTTCAGAGATTTCTTTGAAGTCATGATAACTTAGCGGTGATGCGGTATAGCTTAAAGGTTTATGATTCGGCTTTCTGAGGTTAAGATCTGAGGTTTAAAACTGAGAGTTTACCTACAATTAAAAAAATTATGTGCGTTTTTTCAATTAAATCTTAATTGCTATAGCGCTGAACTGCCTATACAAAGTCAGTATAGAACATTCTAACAAGAATCTTATTCTAGAATAAGACTTAGGTCTAAAAATTGAACTACAAGATAAGTCTACGATAACGGTCAATCTGCAAAGGTTACATCAATCATTCGCATTCGCATCATTGTACCAACACAAAACGCATTCAGAAATTTCATATACTTAAATACAATTAATATACAAACATAATCAAGTGTGCCGGGTCCTTTACGAAATTACGAAAATGAGATAAAACAAGGCACATCACAATAATGGAATACATTCCACGTTCACTCGCAATATTAACATATAACCCAATTTTCTTTCCTTACACACATGACCGTGGATGTAATTATTCATTACGACGTGTGCGAAACCTGCTTTATTATTGTATTTATACACAATATACTCGTGTCTCTCATAACACGCGCAGAACGGTAATAAAGACAATGTTACATATTTACGTGTCGTGAAATATAATGTTATATATATCAGGTATACGGCATGTAGCGGGTATGACATATTGCTGTCGCTTGGATATCACAATATGACGTGGCACATGTGGAATAAATGTTTCGTATGCTGCAGAAGACGTGAGATTTGTAATGTAATTAGTTAGGAGGTTACATATTTTTAAAACGACTATTTTACTGTTTTGAAATTCATATTGAGGATAATTTATCATTCACAGTAATATAATTTTATTTAAAGTTGAACTATAATTAGATTTATAATTGGATTCAATTCTTCAAATTTGCAATCAGTACATTAGTAAGTGTAAGCGGTGATAGCTCAGTGATTTAGAATTCAGCTTTGGCTCAAGTATTATGGATTCGAAACCTGGCGCAATATTCTTTCTTTGCAAAGTCGTTTGTCTTAAAAGAAAAAACGTCTGCAATGACATCTAAGGAAAAAAAAACGCAACCTTAGAGTCCTCTATAATAGTCTCCAGAGCGTGTGAAGTTTGTCATGTCGTACTTGACCAGCCTGGCAAACTTTTGCCATAGTTCTTTTCGTTCTAAGGGTAAGCCAATCTCTAAAAGTGGAACAGTAAGACAATTGATGATTATGTCTATATTAAATGCATGTTTTTTTTTATATTAGAAAAGAAGCTATTCAAATATACTCAATCCTATAGTCTAAGGTTCAACTTCTATTCTATTTTTAGTATATAAGCGAATCTGATTAAAAGCACAGCTGGCAGAGCATCTGGGTGTGACTTCAGGAACTAGATGTGTACGAAATTGCGCGTGGTTTAATGTTGGGGTGATTTACCATCATCAAATGGCGTTAATGATAAGGTAATTAAAAGTAAATCGCTTCTATTGTTACAATTTCTATTTAAATCGCACGATACCTTCCTGGTAGCCGTTGTCATGTGTTTTGTAATATGGTAGTTGTTTTATCTATCAATCGGGACTACGGGAGATTTAGTTTGAACTGTGTTGAAAAATTTTATATTTTATTATTATATAAACATCTAAGATAGAAAAGCAATCACTTATAATTTTAAAGCACTTATAATTTTTTGATTCGTAATATTCGTAGGAATAGGTATGGAATCTGAATCTATACCGGGGTATGACAATGTACACGGCTCCTATCTCATGGGACGTACTTAGGACGTATCATAGTAATGTTATGAAACGTAATTTCACGCCTGTAATCCCCAAAGGGGTAGGCAGAGGTGTGTAGTACACCC
>DWEC01003845.1:0-10282 GCA_018245735.1 Microceris miodesmiata | reverse complement strand
GGACCTCGTACAGGTCCGAAACTAGTCGGGCCACCCCGAAAAACGTACGTGAGTCAAGCCGGTACATTCATAATCATATCAATGAAAAACGTAGGTGAAACGTGGTAGTGTATTACACTCCTCTCTACCTCTTCGGGGATTACAGGCGTGGCATTACGTTTTTTTCTTTTCCTAATATATAATAAACAATATGTATTATTACTTTACAATCGCGGCAGGTCCCTTACGAGGTAGCCAGAGACTACTGAATGCAATATATATTTATCCTAAGGCGACTAACGTGCTTCTTATATATTCACAATTTTGTTTATACAGATATATGGACCCATTAAAAAATACTTTTTTTTTTTAAATTTAGATAATGTTAAAAGACACAAAGACGCAAGTGCTGGGAAAATGGTTAAAAAGTTTGGATAAAATTCGCTCCAGTTTATCTGAATGTTATGGTGGCGACGCTCTTGGTTGTACCCGTTTTGGTTTGTTTACAAGCAACGCCTCGCTTCTCTTCACGAGCGAGCAGTTTTCCTTTAATATAATTTCCCTTTTTCCTCCCGGAAACTTTTACAAGTGAACATTATTTCAATGGTTTCACGAGGGCACCAAAGTCTGGTAGGTATTGTCTTCTTCGAAGAATATTGTGGAAAAAATATTCAGCAGATAAATAATTTCATAGTATAGTATAATAATTTAATAGTACCCATACATATTTTTAGAAATATTATTAGATTTTTCTAATTTAAAATTTCTAGTAGTGACTCGGAGTCTAGATCTGTGTTCGATGTACGGCAATAAACTCACCATCTATTCCATGGGACGTACCCGTGACTCGTGAATCATGGGAGTGCGCTACACTCCTCTGCCTGCCTCCTCGGGGATTACAGGCGTGATATTCAGTTGGAAATATACGATCATTTCAATAAATATTGGTATTCAAAATAAAAATAAAAATAATTAAATATTGGTATTCAAAATAAAAATTAAAATAATTAGATATTCAATTTTCTTTAATTACTGTAACAAGGAAAGAAGTTATCGTAAGGAATCCAGCACTCTTTAACGTTTACCATAATGTTCTCTAAGGTGTGTGGAGTTGCCAATACGCACTTGGCCAATGTGGCAGACCGTGGCCGCACCCTCCATTCAATAGAGTTATGAAAGGCACGATGATAAGTACCATGGCCAAATTATTACGGTCTTAACTTGACTGGTTTTGGTGCTAAAACAATTTTCACTATAGACATGTTTTTTGGGATAGCCCGTGAAGTTTCTTCCACAAATCTAATTCCATTCCCGACAAGCGAATAACAAACCCATTTAAAAACCTCCACATATTCAACACTGTTGCAGCAATGTAAATAGTTTCCAAATTTTGGCTCGTCGATTAAATTTGAAAGTTTTGCCGGCGAACAATTTAAATCTCATTTAACTTTAGCGTAAACAATTTTGTAAATATTTCAAAAAGTTTTTGGTGGCCGCGCCGAAGTGTGTCGTTAATACGGCGGTAAACAAATTAGCGTAACGTATATCTAAAATTAATGTGCCCTAAAATGAATTATGGACGGCGGCCATTATTAAAATTTGTCGCAATATTAATGGCGGTGACAACGGCCGTAGTGACGTCACGTGATCATTTGCGTAATTTACGCGCCAAACGGCCGTCCGCAGGGACTTTTCTAATAGAATAACGATTTGTGGTGCGCTCCTTTGATAGCTGTATTGTTTTAAAATGTCTACACGTCATGTTTGTTAGTGCGTTGGTCAGACAGTGTGCGAGTTCTTAACGTTTCGATTAGTTAAGGTAATATTCCAACAATAAAACTACGGTTCGAGCCATTGAGGTGAAATGCCGACATCCAGCTACGACGACTTCATCGGTTAAGTTAAAAATCCTACGTGCAAAAACGACGACTACCTACCTACTTATTACATACTAACTAGTAACACTACAATTATTATAATTTTTTTGTATATATTTGCCACATGTCATGTTGTTTTGTCATGTCACTTTTTTTTTGTTATAACAAAGAAATATAAATTATTACGTGCATACATAACTATGGACATACCTTTTACGTAATTCTGTTTCAATACATATATTTTATGCAGTGCTTACTTGCAAACGCAATTATTTAGAAGCGCGAGGGGACTGCTTATCAATGTGTTAATGCAATCTGTGTATCTCTTTAAGATTGTTGTGTGTACGGAGGAGGGCACGATTTGCCTTAGCTAAGAGAAGGAAAATAGGAAGCTTTAATGTATATTATAAAATGTATATTACAAATGCAGTAGATAATATAAAACAAATAATTTACTGTTTATATGTAAATGTCTGACTATAATGGTTTTTTGTCAAACAGTAATCAACCTTTATCAATTTTTATAGTTATAAAACAAGAAAACTTTTTTAAGCACTTCCAAATCGTTGCATTCCTAAAAATAACTACAATACATAGTTGTCTGTTAAATAATTGGTCCGGAAATCAACCGTGTGCAGTGGGCATTGCTGACATTTCTGGCATTATCAATATCCGTAGAGAAGGAGGCGACGTCACGTGATTTGCGTAATTCGCGCGCCAGCCGACACCCCTCGGGAACATTGTTAATAGAAAACCAATTTGCACCCCTGTTACAATAACGTAACTAACGTAAAATTTATAGTTTATGTTGCTTTAATTGTTACAGCCAGCTGTCCGCGGCTCCGTGTGTGTTTATATTAATGTTAATATTTCATTACTATTATTGTTTAATGGCAATAATTGCGAGTTTTTAACGTGTATTATCATATAATAGTTTATATATCGTTGTTTTACTTTGATTTCCTATACAGGTAAGCAGAGAGTAAAATTTTGCAATGGCAACCGTTGTTGTCATCAAAGTCGTCCTGCTCGGCGTTTGTACCTATATGCTTACTCTTGGCGTTAAAACTCCAAGCAAATACCTATCTTAAATCATTATTCTTTTCATTGAGTGAAATGTATATTTCTTCCTATTTCATTTGAACGATGTAGGGTAAATAACAATGAAGAGAAACTTTGAGAGGAAACCTATAGACATAAAAAACGTGACATCACGCCTCTGATCCCCGAAAGGTTAAGCAGAGGGGTGTAGTATACTCCGACGTTTCACCAGTTAATGTGAATTTAAGGTGATTATAATGTTTCAAAATGGTCTCTAAAGCGTCTGCAGTTGGACAACCAACACATGGCTAGCTTGGAAAACTATGGCCTTGACCCTCTTCATTTTGAGGGGAGAACAGAGTCCAACACCGGATGATAAAAGAGTGGTTGGTAATAATGACGACGACCAAGTTAACTAAATTTTGTCTCAAATTTACAATTAAGTTATCTAAACTAGTTTGAACCTGTTCAGAATATTGTCTCTAACCTAAATAACAAATTGCGACGAACGGGAAGAGAGTTGGATTATAAATGTAAAATTGAACTGAATTACATTTCGTTCCGTGAATGTAACTTCCCTGATAGTAAGCGAGATGAAGTTTAGGACTTAAAACGCTTGCTAACAAAGCATATAGTCAAACGAATTAAAATCAAAGGAACTCAATTATATAATCGCCATAAACGCTATACTATACAGATATACAGTAACCTATATATACAGATAACCTATACTATACAGATAACCCCATACGAATTCCCCTGCATATTACTCAATTCTTTAAAATAATAGCAACGCTGATAAGAAAAAAAATATGTTAACTTAGTTCCTGAAGTCTTCCGCAAAAAGGCACGCCAATTCAAATTTTGACTAACATTAATCAAATAGAAGAAATAAGAAATTCTTTCGGTAAGAAACATTGACACAAAAGTACACCAAAAATACACCCACCCCGTCGGTGACGAGGGTCAAGGGTAGTTTTGGAAGTTGGAATAGCATTTATAATGGATTCCCTGGCATTCTTGATCATTGTATCAAAAACGTGACCTCTAAAACTTCATTTGCATATTTGTTGTTGAAAAAACTATGAAATGCTGTAGCCGTTGTGAGATAGATACGTAGTCAGTAAGCTCACTTCCCGCGGAAGGCAAAGTGTATGTCCTCATGGTAATATGTTCAGTAAAAGTTGACAAATGTCATGTTCGGTCATGTTGCCTTCCTGTTAAACTACCAATTCTAATAGCAAAATTTCATTCACTATATAATATATAGGTACCTACATATTATAGGTACAATGTTGCCGCTGCAGTCATATTTCTATTCATTTAATCGGATCATTTTATTAGTTTCTCTACTAAATTATTAATTAGGTAACCGTTAAGGTTTTGAATTTATGTTTTACTATTTCACCTTTTTGTTATCTTATGTCTTACTTTCATTTAATTTTTATTGCCATCCCATTAATTACGATATGTTTAAAGGCTATTTTTGCTTGGTTTTTTGAAATTGGAATTTTAAGCGTAATGTTTAGCCAAAAGCTGCACTAGCGCCGTATACCTTTTTCAAAATGGCTGTTTGTTCTTGTCGCTATAAAGGCTTTGTTATAATAAATATCACAGCGCCCTCTGTTGTTCCGAATGAGTGACGTTTTTACGCGCGCTATTTCTCTCTTTCGCTTCGGCGCGCGGCGTAGTGCGAGTTTTAGAATTGTATTTCAGTTTCTGTAACAATATATAGGCGCATTTTTAACGAACTTTTTCATGCAATTGCCAGAAAACAGAGCAACAAATAATACTTGATAACAACACAGTGCTATCTCGTTTCATGCGTTACACAAAATCATGTATCCATACATACGAGTCAGATGTAATTTAAATCATCCGATATGAAAAATTAAATGAATAATACATAATATTCCAGATTTATGAAAAATAACTACACAAAAACTGTAAAATATCTAATGATCTAGTGCACCGCGCCCCGCAGATATTTGCAATGTCATCTGTGCAAATATTATATTTTCGCCAAGTGGATTAACCCAAAATACCACGCAATAGGAATTTAGAGTAATGAGGTGCAATCTCTCACCTCCGCTCCGCCATTAAACTATAAAGTATAAATCTCGCTTTATATGACAAATTAAAAGTGAACTGTGGTCGTATTTCTCCTTAAATTATTCCTTCGCAATCAAAAATGCACCTTATTACTGCGGTTTTAAAATTATAGTCGTTTAACCTCTAAAAGTACCTTTGCATCCGGTCCAATGCAGTCAACTTATTGTACAATTACTTTCATCTTTATTGCATTAGAAATAAAGATCATTTTTGGTTGTTCTATAAACGAATTTCGAGGACATATTCGCTCTAGTTTCCATTGAGCGTCACAATAATTATGACAAGTGACGTCTCAACCACAAAAGGGACATTTCCAGAAACTAAAAGTCAAGTTATTGCTAAAGGATTCGTTTCATCGGGCGACGATAACCAGTAAGCTAGTAAATGCGGAGTCACTATTTGTAACCGCTACTGGGTACGGAAATACATCCAACGTCTATTCCATGATGAAACGTAATTATAATTGGTGATACGTGGGTGCTTACTCCTTTGCCTAATCCTACGTTTCCGTCGAAGTCGATGGACTAATTTTGTTGCAATTTGCTACGAAAATAGTTGGCATTATGGAAGAGTTCCTTGCCTAGTCAGACAATATGTTTTCAGTTAACAATAGCCATTTTGACATAACAGTTAATCATTTTGCCATAAAAGTTAATCATTTTGATATAACAGTTAATCATTTTGACCTAACTGTTAATCATTTTGACATACCAGTTAATCATTTTGACATCAAAGTTAATATTTTTGACATAACAGTTAACCATGTTGATAGAAGTGAAAGAGGTACATGACTGTAACAATGAACGTAAGAAGAACAGAAATTTAAAAACTAAGACAGAGATTGCTTTTGTTTCTCTTCTATCTCAAACTGAGTGTAAATATGATGTTCTAAGCACGTTGAACAACTCACTATACATAAATTCTTTTCTGAGATTCATACTATTTCATAGTTTCTTTTGACTTAAAGTGCGCACAAAAGCTCGTTACACGTGTATCTGTCACCCGGTCTCGGTGGGACATATTCATATGAGTTACATAGCTTTTATAAAACGAATTCATTCGGTCTTTACCGCGCCATTGCTTGTTTGAAGGCAGATATTTCAATGGTATTTTATTTATATTTCTCTGCATGTTCTGTGCCAAAAGTTAATTTTTTTTTTATTTATTGTTATGGGTCTTAAGCGAGCTGTAATTTAATAAGATATTTTTAACTGTCGATGCCAAAAGACAAATCAAAGAGTTGACGACGGCGTAAAAATGATAATGATGTTTGCAGCAACTATGTTACGTTAAGATCATAATATAATATGCTGGATAGGTATGATATGGTATATTGTATAGGATGACTGACTCAGACGTAATTAACATAACAAAATTATTTTCTAATAAATTCACTTTTTATATTTAACGATATTATGTAAATGTATGATTCAATGACGTAGCATTCATCATCATCATCTTTATCAGCCTCTTCCAGTCCACTGCCGGACATAAGCCTCTCCAATAGCACACCACTGAGCTCGATTTTCAGCTCTTCGAATCTACCCGCTGCCAGCCGTTTTGCGTATGTGGTCACTTCACTAAGCTGGAGGGCATCCTACGCTACGTTTACTAGGACGTGGTCTCCACTCCAGAACACATCTCCAACTCCAACTTCAACGGTTATCAGTTCTGCGATAAATATGACCAACCCACCGCCACTTCAGCTTGCTAATCCTTCGTGCTATGTCGATAACTTTCGTTCTCTGTCGGATCTTCTCATTTCGGATTCGATCCCTCAGCATGACATAGCTTCACAAAAATTATATATATTAATATGTACCTACATATTAAGCATATCAGAGATTAAGGGTTAATTGAATTAAGTTTAATAATCGATTAAGCAACGTTCTTGTATTTCTTCAATTAAGTTTTATTGAGAGCATTCGAAATATTTTCGGCACGATTAATACTCGCACACGAACATAATTTTCTTCTAATTACCTACAACATTGAATAAGTCTCGGGTGATGGTTCGAAAATTGATTTTCGTTTGTGGTTTCGATTAATAAATTAGCTTATAACAGAATAAGTAACCCACATTTTAAAGCACGTACGAGTGCACATGTTGTATATACAGAGTTATAGTTGAAAATGTTATATATCGAAACATTGATAGTATCAAACGGATGACGCGTCGACTAGTTGTAAGATACTAACTTTTCTGATTTCCTCTTTTTCCAATACCATCGTCGATCGAACGGCGATTATCACAAGTTCTATTTCAGGAATGAGACTTTTGGAAGAGTGCTATCATCATAATCATATGAGCTAATTCGCGATCTTAACTCTCTAATTAACGCCGATACAGTCTTTAAAATATATAGGGTGGTGTGATATGCTCGACGCTTTCCACAGTTGAAAAAGACTTATGCCCTGCGGTGGTACGTGAAAAAAGAGGCAGCCAACACGGCCTTGTGAATATGTGAAATTTAGTGAAAAACTTCTGTGCTTTTGTATGAAATGAACAAGTACCCCTGCCATTATGAATTCTGAAAGAATAATAGTTAAAACATGTATAGTTGTATCGAGATTATGACTTACAAATGCACACAGGTGTGGAGAAATAAAAAATATTCAGTTCTGGTTGGATATGGACCAGACACCATCCATACAATCCAATACAATGTATACAATTATACAATAAACGTAACTTCACGCCTGTAAACCCCGAAGAGGTAAATAGAGGAATGCTGAACACTCCCACGTTCCACGGGTTACGTTTACGTCCCACTATGGAATAGGTGGTGAGCCTAATGCCATGCATCGGGCACATATCCAGACTCCGAACCACTATTAGAAACTCTAAAATAGAAAATTTTTGTAGTGTTCGGCCGGGAATCGAACCCGGGACCTCCTGATCGGCAGTCGCACTTGCAACCAACACGACCAACGAGCCAGTCACACGACCAACGAGGCAGTCAAACACAGAAAAACTGTTTGGTCTCATTACAAAAATAATAACCCTTAATTTCAACACAGAGGTCTAGTACACCAACCGCTGCACCGGCGGGCCACTCTTTTATACAGAAAGATAACGTAAAGCATTAAATGACATAAAGAGATAGAACATTGTACTGTATCTATTAATATTCTCAAAGAAAACTCCAATAATAATTTAATAAGTCAAATTTTCCGTCCCATCACGCCCCAATAAAAACATTCTCGTGTTTCATGTCATTAATTCAACACGACACGCGGTAAATACATATCGTTGTCCAAACAGATTTTCTGTTACTGATGAAATATTTTGATCGCAAATTATTAATCAATGTTTATTTGTAGTAGACACCGTAATTATATTACAGAACTCTACGTTACTAGCTTTTATTTATATGCTGTTCGTAGTGCAATTATTGTTCAGAACTACACATGTACTAACTACTACAAGAACATTATTAGTTTTTACCTACCAGTTACAATACGCCTGCCTGATAGATACCTTCTTTGTTATTATTATCGTTATTTATCACTCCAGTTCCCTCACAGGGTAGGCAGGTACCACTGAGTCCTAAATATCTATATTCTTACAGAGACAATTACTGTTATTCTTATGTTATAACAATATCGATATGACGCTTAATTATTCATCACTCCCGTGTTACACGCAAGCAGGATCCAGAGATTTCATTTATATGTTAAATAGTATATAATATGATATATAATTTAAAAAACATCGCCCTCATATAAAATTATAAGCAAAACCTCTCAGTACGAGCAGCCTAAATCATTAACGTCTTAATATATCTCAAATTAAACCTCTAATTCCTTAGCACGCCTCATTAAAGTTTAATTAAATATATATCGAATTACGTTAAAATTATAACACTTGAGGTTTATTTTCAATTACGTAGTAACATAATGTAAATATTCAATATTATCTGGTGCCGTAGGTACTGAGTACCTACTCGTACGTCTTTATTAATATTTTACATCACTGGCTTATCTGACGTACGATAAAAACCGTCGGGTAAGTTTGGCATCGAGCATACATACATATATGCTATCGCTTATCGCATCGCAACACCAAGGAATATTCGCTGGCTATGGACGACAGATTTCTTTCGACTCTTCTACTTTCTTTGAAATAGTACACGTGTTTCTAATCTTGACTCGGGTTTCTTTTAAGAACTATATACTTTCTTTAATTGCTGTACATTTTAATTCTCAATAATTATCATATTCAGTTAACATCTGTAAGAGTATTTTCACACTATTGGACTTATTCACTTATTTCACCTATACGACTATACCTACTATATATCGATAAAACTATCAACTAATAAGCCTATAATGATATGCAACGATTATAATAATAAAATATGTATCATTGTAGTATTTCTATCGGCTTCAAGTTTTTGGTGTTAGTTGTTCCTTCTCCGTTAATAAGAAAGCTTACCAATGGGCTACTGCAGTGCACATTAGCGAAGTTCGAAGGTCATTATTATCAGCCTATCTCCGTCCAGTGCTAGACATAGGCCACTCCAATAGCGCGTGACTGAATTCAACTCGATATAACGCTTTGTGTCATACATTTACAAGTCACTTTACATACATATTCGTCACTCGTCACTTCGAGTATACGTTTTGACTATTAATATTGACAAAACACCTCATAGATAACACAAGATGTGACAATTGAAACCATTGGTAGAAAAAACAAATGTATGAATAAATAAAACTGTGGATAAATAAATGTACGAACCAACAAAAGAATGAACGAGTAAACGTATAATCTAATTTTGTATACGTATTCTAAACGTATAATCTAATTTTGTATACGTATTCTAAACGTATAATCTAATTTTGTATACGTATTCTAAACGTATTCTAATCGTGATTATGAATGTACCGGCTTGACTCACGTACGTTTTTCGGGGTGGCCCGACTAGTATCGGACCTGTACGAGGTCCTTCCTCATGAGCTCCCGACGCTTGCAGCGAGTTCGCGGCGGAGACCACCATTAATTAATAGACCAAGACCATAATACACCAAGACCATTAATAGTAAAATAGGCTATCACTGCTTCAATTTAGAATTTCTAGTAGTGACTCCGAGTCACTACTAGAAATTCTATAGAAAAGTCCAATAGGACCCGACTCGGGATTTGAACCCAGAACCTTTCAAGCTGCAGTCCCGCTTGCAACACACGTTTAACGAGGCAATCCATCTATCATAATATGTAATTATTCAGTACTTATACAGCTCACTCAACGAGAAGCCCTTTGTAAGGG